>CABHPQ010162966.1:0-49157 GCA_902168405.1 Peromyscus aztecus | reverse complement strand
CTAAGGATAATCAGATACAACCCACAGCTCCAGGAAACAAGGAGGATCCTGAGGGGCACATGCATCACTGTGGGAAGGGGAAATAGATGAGATCTCCATGAGTAAACTGGGGATGAGGGGGGCAATAGAGGGGTGGGGATGGTGGATGAGGACATGAGGGGACAGGATAATCGAGCTGAGGGAGAGACAGGTTGGGAGAGCAATGAAAGGGCTATCTTAATAGAGGGAGACATCATGGAGTAAGGGAGAAACCTGGTGCTAGAGAAATTCCCAGAAATCCACAAGGACCACTCCAGCCTAGACTACTAGCAATAATGGAGAGAGTACCTGAACTGGCCTACCCCAGCAATCAGATTGGTGACTACCCTAACTGTCATCATAGAGCCTTATTCCAGTAACTGATGGAAGCAGATGCAGAGATCCATAGCCAAGCACCAGGCCGAGCTCTGGGAGCCCAGGTGAAGAGAGGGAAGAGGGATTATGTGAACAACGGGGGTCAAGATCATGATGGGGAAACATACAGAGACAACTGAACCAAGCTCAAAGGAACTTACAAAGTTTAGACCGAGAGCTGTGGAACATGCATGGGACTGGACTAGGCCCTCTGCATATGGGAGATAGTTTTGTAGCTTGGTCTGTTTGAGGGGCCCCTGGCAGTGGGATCAGGATTTATCCCTGGTGCATAAGCTGGCTTTTTGAACCCACTACCTATGGTGGAACACTTTTTCAGCCTAGATGCAGGGGGGAGGGGCATGGTCCTGCCTCAACTAAATGTACCAGGCTTTGCTGACTCCCCATGGGAGCCCTTACCCTTTTGGAGGAAGGGATTGGTGTGTGTGTGTGTGTGTGTGTGTATATGTGTGTGTGTGTGGAGGGGGTGGCTGGAAGGGAGTATGAGGAGGGATGAATGGGGGAATCTATGATTGGTAAATAAAATGAATAAAAAATTATTAAATTAAAAAAAGAGTGTCATGTTTAAGCAAATGTTCAGAGGTCAAAATAAAAAAAAGTAAAAAAATTCAGTATCTTAAAAAATTTCTGATGTTGTTAAAAAAGAATATATTATTTTGACTTTTTAGTTTAGAACAATAAAATTATTATTGTTATTATTTGCATCTTTTTAGATAAATTCTTTGAGAATTTCATACATCATGTTTTGGTCATATGCCTTCCCTCAGTTTTTCTCCAAATAATTCCCCATTCCCTGCCCACTCACTTTGTGTTTGTGTATTTTTTTTTATTCTTACAAAACCAATTTTGTCTCGTCCAAATGTTCTTGGCTTTGCTTCTTACATTGTATGCCCATCTTGAGTCAGTAGAGGCTCAACACATCTTAGTTAACAGAGAGGCCATTTTTTTTTTTTATATTTTATTTTACAACATAATTCAACTTTACATATCAGTCATAGGTTCCCCCGTTCTCCCTCCTCCCGCCCCGTCCCCCTCCCCCCCCCCGCCCACCCCCATTTCCATCTCCTCCAAGGCAAAGACTCCCCCGAGGATTGAGATCGACCTGGTGGACTCAGCCCAGGCAGGCCTAGCCCCCTCCTCCCAGGCTGAGCCAAGGGTCTCTACCAAGCCCCAGGTTTCAAACAGCCAACTCATGCACTGAGCACAGGACCCGGCCCAACCGCCTGTATGCCTCCCAGACAGATCAAGCCAATCAACTGTCTCACCCATTCCGAGGGCCTGATCCAGTTGGGGGCCCCTCAGCCATTGGTTCACAGTTCATGTGTTTCCATTTGTCTGGCCACTCGTCCCTGTATTCCATCCATCTCCTGTCCCAACAACTCCCGCTCACACAAACCCTCCTCCTTCTCGCCAACTGGACTCCCGAAGCTCCACCCAGGGCCCGACCGTGGATATCTGCATCCAGCTCCCTCAGTCACTGGATGGGGCCTCTAGCACGACAATCAGGGTGTTTAGCCATTCTATCACCAGGGTAGGTCTGATCGGGCTACCCCTCGACCATTCAGAGAGGCCATTTATTTCTGACTTTAGAAGGCACATTGTCAAAGCAGGAGAGCTTAGGTGGTCTTTCTAACCAAGAATTAAATACTCAGCTGGAAAGTGGCTTCCTCCTATACCTCATTAGTCAGAATCAGTTACATTAACTCAAAACCTTATTTGGGGTATCAAAAAAATGTTTGATGAATAGCACCAAAGACAGTTTGTTTAAAACTGCTTTATAATTTGCTTAAGAATGGTCTAGTATATTTTCTCCAATACTCTGAATTACATCTTGACATAAAGCAAACAATAGGTAATTCTTTTCCATTTAAAACACTCATATTTTTCTTTATGTTATAAAACATGAGGATATGTTAAATATCTTCACATTAAAATAATATTAAGGTGAACTGTAGATGTAATTAATTATGAGCATAGTTTTGAAAGTCTAGCTTCTTATGTATTCTGTGTAATTTAAATGGGAAGGTGAAGGCTGCCGATGTAGCTTGCTTGCTGCGCCTTCACACAGCCCTCCATCCAGTTTCTAGAATTATGTAAACCAGGTGGGGTGGTAAACATGCTGTTCTAGCACACAGGCCATACAGGTGGGTTAATCAGAGCTTCACAATCAACCTCAACAGCATAGTCCTTGAATGCATGCCTGCTCCTTTCTAAAATCAAAAAGAAGATGATGACTAGGGGTTTGACAGACAAAACAATGGTGTCATAAGGCATTTAAACTGTTGGAAAGTGACTGTGATAAAATTGCTTTACATTTAGTATAGAAACCCAGTAATTTTTGAGAACTGCAGGCAAAGATAAAGAGAAAGATGCAATCACTGGATGTAATGAGAAAAATATGAAACTCCAACAAACCCATGCAATAGTTAAGGGCGTAGCTAGTTTCTGCATCACCTCAATGATATACTTGGCTCTGAGAGTCCATTTTTGAGGGATCCATCCTTTAAAAGTCCCTCAAACCCTGTCTTGTTATTTTCCCATAACATAAAGGGGAATGCCTTAGATAAAGTGCTGAGAGAAAGGAGCTCGCCAACCACTTTCCAATCATTTTCCGTTGACATATGTTCAGTGACCTTGTCAAAAGAAAATAAATTTCACATCAATAGGTTTAATAAAAAATAATAAATGACCATATCACTTAGGTTTTTTTTTTCCGGCTAAGTCGATGTCTTTGTCCCATCTATGGCTCTGGAAGTGTTTTCTTTTTAGGGAGGCAAGTTGGATGATATCATTTATAAGGTTTAAGTTGTCAAATGTGCTATCGTTAGCCCACTAATGTATGTCTGTGGGGGAAACATTCTCCTAACTGCTGCTGTTCATAAACCACTCCGTCTGTGGTGTAGTATTTTATATTTTCAGTGGAACACCTCTTGTGCATTACAGTTCCTTTCTGACTTAGACGTGCTCTATTACTTTCCATCTCAAGTATGGCCCATGCCAACCTTTGTGATGTATTTATTCCTCCCTCCATAATAATAGAGATGATATGAAGGTATCGGTTTACACCACTATGTTAACAGGAGTCATTTAAGAAGGGCCACATTTGACCCTTCTCTCCCCAAACAATCCCTTCAATTGACTGAGAAATGCTTGCATTCAGATGTGAGTACTTGTTAGTTGACAAATTAAAATCCTGAACAATAGAAATTTTGCATTGCACATTATTTATTTCTGGGAGCTAGATAAGAAACATTTCAGAAAGAAATTGCAGTCATTTGGCAGGCAATCTTCCTTCAGTTATGAGATGGGAAGATTGATGGGGTACCAGGAGTTTGTTTCAGATGTCAGCAACTGCAGCATAGGGCTCTTTCAAGGACAGTGGCAACAGTACATGAATTCATTAGGCAGAGTTCAGGCCTTAATACTCCAAAAGTGTGGAAAATACTATGGATTCAATACAACAGAGAGATGAGATTGTAGTATGGAGACTACTGAAAGAATAGAAATTATCTTTAAATTATTTTCAGGATATTTGGGAGATCAGGTCTTGATACATACATTTGAACATTGGAAGTAGTATTTATCATGAGGATTCTGACATTGAGACACATCTAGATTATGAGAATCTTGGAAGACTAATGCAGTAATGCATGTTGTGGTGATATTTTGTGCTGAAATGTGATATTTTATTTGTATGTTAATAAATAAAGTTTGCCTGGAGATCAAAGGTCACATAGCAAGCCATTAACAGAAGTCAGATGATAGTAGCACATACCCTTAATCCCGATCACATGGCAGGCAGAGTCTCTGTGTGTTCAAGGACACAGCCAAGCGTGGTGACACATGCCTTTAATCCCAGTACTAACCATAGAGACCTGGAGGTCTGTATAGACAGGCAGTGATGAGGAAGTGATGTGGCTTTGAGCCAATGTGAAGGCAGAACAGGAAGATAATAAAAGCACAGGTTAGACAGGAAGAAGCTCTCTTGGGAAGCTACAGCTTGGTGGAAAGTTAAGGCTAGTCAGTGGCTCTTCGCTAGTTCTCTGTTCTCTTCGGCTGTTATCCCTGTATTTGGCTCTGTGTTTCTTGTTTAATAAGACTGTTTAGAAATTCGTCTACAGCATGTAAGTGTTTTTATTTGTTTGGGTTTTTTTTTGGTTGTTGTTTGTTTGTTTGTTTTTTGGATTTTTCAAGACAGGGTTTCTCTGTGTAGCCTTGGCTGTCCTGGAACTCACTCTGGAGACCAGGCTGACCTCGAACTCACAGATATCCACCTGCCTCTGTCTCCCACATGCTGGGATTAAAAGTGTGCGCCACCACCATCTGGCTGCATGTAAGTTTTTCCAGAAGTTCAACAGAAGTGAGACTGAGGAATAGAGGTAAATGAAAGTCAAGGAAAACTGTGATGGCAGATGGTCTTGTCCCAAGGATAGGATGCGGAAGACGCACATGATGGATGCTTCCAGACAATTACCTTATTTTCTAATTGCACACCAGGTACAAGATGTAAGCATTGAGTATAAATAACACAAACATCTATGTAACTAGAGTTTTCCTGCCTGGCCCACGGTCAGGATAAATCTCTTTCACCTGCCAGTCCCACAGCCGCTCAGACCCAACCAAGTAAACACAGAGACTTATACTGCTTACAAACTGTATGGCCGTGGCAGGCTTCTTGCTAACTGTCCTTAGAGCTTAAATTAATCCATTTCCATAAATCTATACCTTGCCACATGGCTTGTGGCTTACCGGCATCTTTACATGCTGCTTGTCCTGGCAGTGGCTGGCAGAGACTCCCTCTGCCTTCCTGTTCTTTTTATTCTCTCTGTTAGTCCCGCCTATACTTCCTGCCTAGCCACGGGCCAATCAGTGTTTTATTAGCAACACATTTGCCATACAGAACATCCCACAGCACATCTACATTCATTTTTAGCAGACAGCCCAAATGATGAAAATATAGGTTTCATTTAGACATTGCTATTCAGATGTTACTGTATGATTCAAAGATAAAAGAAGACAATCAGAGGTTAGAATAATGGCTGATACAAAAACACTGTCACTAGATAAGCTTGTTCATGTGTTTTCTTAAAGTTTGTAACTTTTGAAATATGTCAGATCTGAGGGGGAAATACAAAGGAAAAGACAAACCATTTCCTATTTCAACTGGTGGAAGTAGTGGTCTAGTAGAGTCAGCACTGAATTTGGATTGAGATGAGAGGGATTCAGATTCTGGGCTTTGACATAAACCACCTATGTTGTCAGAGGAGGCCATCCTACATGTTTGTTTCTCATCTATAAAAATTAGTTAAGGTAATTTTTTTTTGCAGTAGATGGTAGTGAACACAGAGAGCCACAGCAGACCAATATATGTAGATAATGAAAGACTGTATAGTACTCAGCTCTAAAGTGGACATTTATGCCACACTATCTCCTTCAAAGGCTCAGAGATCATTAGAAAAGAGGGGCAGAAAGATTTAAGAGCCAGAGGCTGTGGGTAATTACAGTGAATCAGTGTTTTCTGGATATAGCAGGGTAGGTGCCTGTATAAATTAACAGTGATTGTGACAGACTGCACAAGACTGGTGTCACATCAAGTCAGATAGTATTCCAGCATGGAGCAGTAAGAGATCCAAGAAGGCTACCCCTAGCCAAGGATGTCGACTTGATAGGGTAACCATGCTCCAGTAGATGGCCCTACATACATGACGCATGTTCAGACTGGCAGCACTAAGTGGAATCCACAGGTTTAAAAAAATTGAGCACCTGAAGTTGGGAGGGAATAGTAGTTGGGGTAGGGAAAGTATTGAAGGGGAAGAAGTGGGGAGTGGACTTGGTCAAAACACATTATGTGAATATATGCAATTCTTAACCAATAAAAAACTGAATTATAATTGTGACAGAGACTGCCATTACCCACTATTATTTATTCATTCTTTCTTCTATACCAGTCTAGTTCACAATAGTTAACTGAAAAACACTGCCTTTTCTATGCTTGCTTTGCATGGAGAGGTGGTCACATGATCAGGTTTTTTTTGTTTTGTTTTGTTTTTTTGTTTTTCAAGACAGGGTTTCTCTTGCGCCTTTCCTGGATCTCGCTCTGTAGCCCAGGCTGGCCTCGAACTCACAAAGATCCACCTGCCTCTGCCTCCCGAGTGCTGGGATTAAAGGCGTGCGCCACCACCGCCCGGCTATGATCAGGTTTTGAATGTAATTAGAAGTGCCAAGGGCTACCTTCAAAAGGAAAGATATGAACCGTTTCCTCTCTGTTTTTTCAAATCCCGTCATCTGGCTGTCTGGAATGCAGATGTACTGGCTAAGCTGCACATGGTCTACTCTGCAAAGAAGAAAGGACAGCACGTTAAGGATGGTAGAACAGTGTGCTTGAAGGAGCCAGGTTTCTGAGAACTTAATGAAGCAGAGTTAGCCTTCAGATTTTTGTAGGATAGGAAATTTCTTTATATTCTGTTGAACTATCATTTGTGGTAAACATCAGCACTGAACTGATTACCTTGCAACTGATCAGGACTAATAACTACAATACTCAATATAAAAACTCCCATCAAAATTCTGGCATGCAATGGAGGTATAATAAGTTACAGGTCATTGAGGAAATTTTAAATGTGAAACAAGATTGTGACTAACATTCAGCTGTTCACTTTTAAGAATTTAAAATCGGTCTATCTTCATACTGCTAGTAATGATGATAGAAATGGAACAAAAGAGACAGGAAAAAACAACGAAGACAAGAGATGAGTTTAATTAAGTCACAAGGAGGTCAACTCCTTTCTGAAGTCTTCTCTCTTCTCCTTGAAGAAGCTGTAATTCTCCCTTGTACCTCCAAATATATGATCTTCAATCCATGCATTACCGCATCCTTTATACCTCTGGGCACAATTGAGCTTCCTTTAGCAATCACTGTGGGGCCCCTATTCTGTGACAGGATCGGGTATGTTATCAGCTCTAGCCCTGTGAGCTCCAGGAAGGCAGGGCTCACTCTGAAGAGAATCTCTGGTTCTACTTGTGGTCTGATATATTTTCCAGGAATGCTGACTAACTACTACTTAAGAGAAAATTGTTTTAGTTTAGAAGGTCATTCAACTGCAGCATATAGTAAAAGACCTGGGTTGGCATGGAGTCAGTGCTTAACAAAAGCTTTGCCTTGCTTGTTTATTCATCATCCAGCAAGAGAGCACTGGTAGATAGAATGCTGTGTTTTGAATCTGCCTTGCTTGTGACTTCAATCTTACTATCCTCTTGTCTTTTAACTTATTCTCTAATCCCGTGGCCATGTTGAGTAGCTCATGCCCATTTCTATCTTTCCCTTCCTGTTGACTCTGTCCTAGGCTGTTCCTGGCTAGATTTGTTCTTCCCTGGTTTCTGTTCTTGCAGACCTGCTTCTGTGTTGCTACAATACCCCCTCTTTCCTTCCGTCCACTTTTATAAACACCACTGGGGCATCATTTACAGATAGATAGTCTGCCCTTTCTTGATGAAACAAGCTTTTTTCTATTGAAGTATTATCAGTCATCAATGTGATGAAGCAACCCTTGACCAGGAAAATAAACCATCAATAATTTAAGTTGGTAGTGTTATATTTGTTTTCAAATAAGAGAGAATCAAAGTAATAGTTACTAGTTATAGAAGAAAGATACATGAGCATCCTCAGTGTATATTCAGAAAGGTTTCCAGAATATACCATTTGATTTGTCTGGTAGTACCCATTGGCTAGAACCTAAACAGTGATAGGATCAAAATTTATTACCAAGGGAGTTGGGAAAAATATAATTTATTCTAGGTTACCCAGAGCTCAGTTGATAGGCAGAAAGGTAAGAAGAGCCTAAAAAGCATGAACATCCTTTTTTACTCATTTATCAAACACTGCATTAAGAGGTACTTATCACTGGGATCTGACATAGTTCCCAGGCTCTTGACTTACAAGTGTGGTCTCTAGCTGATCATGCTATAGAGAAGTGATTGGATCAGGAGGTTGCAAATCTTATCAATGGACCAAATCATTGAGGAGTTTATAGCTGAATGAGCTAAAAGAAAGTGGATTCTAGGATGTAGCTTGTCACTTGGGGTATATCTCTAAAGAACAAAGTTTGTCCCAGCTCTTTGAGCTTTTTCTTATTGCATCTCAGGTGATCAGCCACCCTTACTACATGCTCCCACCACTGTGATGTTCCGTCTCTACACAGATTCAAAACAATGGAACCAGCCAAGCTCATGCTGAAGTCTGTGAAACTGTGAGCCAAAAATAAACTTCTCTTTTCTGAGCTGGTGTTTCTTGGTGCTGTAAAACTGACTAACAAGGGAATGCACTTAGCTTTTTCTAATAAAATGTGTGGAGTTGCCTAATGGAAGATTTTGGGTAAGGCCTACCTCCCTAATAAAAGTAAATAAATAAAGAGAGAGAGAGAAGAGAGCTGGTTAGCTTCTTTTCTTATCTATTAGACATTATTTCTAGACCATAAATGCCAGAAGGCTTCTGTGATGCAGAGCTGAGCAAGCCAAAGTGGAAATGGACATAGATGATTATGAACAGATACCATCAGGGAGTCTCTGAATCGCTATAAACTTCTGCACATGGAGTATGTACAAATAAATGTCCATATGCTTAAGCCATGAGTATTAGGCAATGTGTCATGTGCAGCTAAAGTACTAAAGTTAACACAGGTCTTCTTACTAGCAGAACAAAGCTGAAATATTTTGACACAGTGGGGGAAATGCTTTAAAATCTAGCCTTACCTGTCCCCATTTTTTCCTCTGCATTTCTTCTTTCCTCTCCTACACCAACGAGAATTACACCCAGCCACCATCACTCAGAACTTCTATCTTTCATGGTCAGATCCACCAGCTAAGGCACCTACAAAACAATCCTGTGGGTCAGATATACCAGCTACACAACCTACTCAACAGAGCATTAATCTGAAAAATTTAGGATTCTGTAATTTAGGGATAAAACGAAAATGGCTTTTGAGTGCACAACTTGAACTATCTGCTAATGGGCTGGGGAGGTGGCTCAGTCAGTAAAATGCTTTCCCTGCAAATATAAGGGCCTGAGCTTGACCCCATAAAAATGAAAAGACTCTGGCTCAGCCTGCCAGGCACAGCATTCTTGTCGTCCCAGTGCTGGGGAGGCAGAGACAGGCAGATCTCCCCGGGACTCATTGGTCAGTCAAATTTGACTTCTGTGTGAGCTCCAGACTAGTGAGAAGGTCTTTCTCAAAATTAAGCATTTTAAAAGAAGGTGAACAGAGCCTAAGAAATGATACCCAAGGCTGTTTTCTGGTCCACTCGTGCATCTGAAGACACATGCACAAACATTTGCACACACAAGTGTTCTTCAACATGCTCAAATGAATACATAAGCACAAATGTACACACACACTATGTATAGATTCATTACATTTTTGTGTATCTAATTGAATCATTGAACACAAAATATCGTTTACATCTATATCTGGCTTTCTGTGAGACTTTCTGAAGGGCAGTATACTAGCCAATGCCTCAGCAGAAAAATAAAGGCATACAAAAGTGGTATCTGTGGGGTGTATGGAGAAGAAAATAATCAGGATTATGGGTGCTATCCAGACAGTAAAGCACCCAGGAATCGTTGACATAGAGTGGTAATTATTCCCAACATTAATAGTACTATTAATATTATTTTCTTATAGCAATACCAGAGAGCGCTAAGCAGAAGCTGTAGCTCTGAATAGAAATTCAGCCTCCATTAGTATGTAGCTTTGTTCATAGAATCATGGAGAATAAATATTCTTGAGTGCTCCTCTTTTGCTCTGGTAGGATCTTCCATTAAGGACACCCAACAGGAAACCAGAGCAAAGACATAACCCAGCTTACATGCTCTCCAGAGTCTATTAGATTTCATGGCATAGTAGATAGTGACAGGTGGAGAGCATTTCTGTGGCTTAGCATTGGTGCATGGCCAGGAATATGTTTCTTATCATTTCTAAAATAAAATAAGTGCTATTAAGAAGTGGGAAATATTGTACCGTTGATATGCAACCTAAATAAATGTGTGACCTTAGTTTAGAGATTTCAGTATGAGTTGTAAGGTATGGTTTGGCTACTGGCAGTGAAAGTCTTGGTGAACTTCAAATTACCAAGTGCCATTGAGTCTGGATATGCTAGGCAATTCTATACTCAATTACCTCAATCACAGGACTGAGATGCTCACAATTCCCCAGGAAACAAGAAGACATTTCCCTAGTAGTTCCTTTTTAAGGAAAATCATGCAAAATACTTCTGGTGTGTGGATTGCCAAACACACATGAGTTCACATTGAGTGCTGTGTGATGTTCTTTCTCTTTATCCATCATTGCTAGAGACACAGGGGAATTCTTACATTTCATTCTGGCTGCATCAGTATGAAAGTTAAGTAAATAATGCCCTGTTTTTGAGAAGATTATCAATCACAGCCACCAGAGGGGTGCTGATAATCTTTTTCAGAATATCAGATTTGGATCTAGGTGAATGGTCCTCTGGATATCAAGCCCATGACCCCCATGCATCACTACAGATTTTGCAAAGGAATTTCTTTTGCAGCTGGTGAGACATTACAAGGACAAACTAATTTGTTTGTAATGAAGTAACCAAACCTTTGCTTTGATATACCAGGAGAAGAAAATGAGAGGCGCCTGATTTCTGACAGCTGATGGAATGGGAGACTGGGAGGGAGGAAGTCATATAACGGGCAATTATGAAGCTGTGTGCTACAAGGTACATGGCAGAGATTGGTGTGAAATCTCTTCTTAAGATTAGGTCTAGTGAATAAAAAAATTATTGGGGTTATTTACAGATGCTTAGGTGATCCCAAGGCAGTTATATCACCAAGAAGCCCACTCCACAAAGAATAATTGATGCCCCATGAAAGCTGCATCCCTGCCCAGCTTGCTGGTGGATTCATGAAAATCTCCTCTCTTTCCACTGCTCACATAATGTTGGAGAGGGGACTGGGAAGTCTTGTACTACCTGAACTTTGTGAGCCTTGTAAGCTTCACTAGGTCCTTCAATCTTCTGAGGATTCTTATCCTCTGGAAAGTTATGATTCAATTCAGAAGAAATAGCTACTCAACTCATGTTTTTTTTTCTTATCTGAGGATTTGTAGTAGTGATCACCAAAGGCTGGAAGAAGAAAATCATATAGAGGGGGTTTGGATATCAGGTAGCAAGCACAATTTGGTGTGTCTGTAATTCAGCCTAGTATATATACTGCAATCACACAAAAAAGAAGCATCTAAAGGCCCCAACTTTGAAATAACATGGCAAGCATTAATCTGATTCAATCAATCATATATATATATATAGTTATGTATATGTATATTTATGTATACACATATATATGTATGTGTTGAAATATAATGCTGTACCTTGCATGTGCAATTATCACATTATCCCAATTAAAAAAAAAACTATTTAAAAGAGTTGGAAATCTTACTTGATGATTGATTTGATCAGTACACACTATGCACATACATCAAATTGTTAGACATTATCTCAATGATTTGTACAATTAAAAGTTCTTTTTATCTTAGTCATGTGCTTAGAACAAACATGCTATCTCACAGGAATGGAAGCAGCTCTTGATTCTGAGCCAATGCAGATATGCTGGGATGCAAATCTTTTCTTGGCAAGGATATAAAGTTTTTTCTGTCTATTAATTTTGAATCATGAAGAAAATAGGAAATATATGGCTTATTTTCTGGAACTGTAGACCAACTATAGTGGCCTCAATTCTGACTTAGCATCCTGAGCAGTCTCTAAAAAAATATATGCATAATTATAAATATTTTGATGATTTATCTCTCAATACAATGGTTTTAATTCACTGTCAGTCTGGGGAACCATAGAAGAACCCAACTTTCATGGCTGGAAGAGTCAGGCTTAGCTTCTTAAGGCATATTTAACTGAGCTCCTATATCTCAAAGAAAAAAATGCATCTGAGATTTTTTTCAATACAAAACATATTAAATAGGACATGCAAGACTCCCAGAACATGAACACAAATACAGATTTTTATATATACATGTTATTTCTCTTACAAATATATATTTTATTTCTGTTATTGCCAAGTTACTGATGTAAAATTGGCTTAGGGACATACTTTTACTTTTTAATTAATGTAGTATTTTGGAATGTTCCTGTTGTTTATGCTATGAACTAGTAAAATGATTCTAAATATTTGTAATAATGTTTTTAAATTCCTTAAATTTTAAAATAACAAAATGCTGCATGGAGGTTATTTGTCAAATCTATTAGATTACGAGTAACACAAACAACCTGCCCATTAGATTTCACCAATGACCACTAACTGTTTCTCTGTAGTTTATAAAACATGAGAACTCAAGGAACAGATCAAGTTTCCAAAGGAGAAATGGACTCTTCCTACTATTAAATGATGGGGTTTGTGATGAGTCACATCACTAGATATTTGGAAGGTGAATCAAGGATTTTAACAAAATAAAAAGCCTTTGAATAAAGTTTAAGATAAGGGGATACTGAGCCTATAGATTATATCCTGGGTGTCTTCCTATAGTGTCTATGCAGAAAACTAATACACTCTGGTATACAGACAAATCAGGCATCCTTCAAGATAGGTCTGCCTAAAGACAGGCTAAGTTTTCAGCACAAACACATGTGTGCACAATTAAGTTTTGTTTAATGCTGATTTAATGTGACTGATGGGAATAGACGTGATGAAAATAGTACAAATTAAGAGACTATCTTAACTATTTAAAACTATGCCAAAGGCATTTACTGTAATTCCCTAATCAATCTGGTCCTATAAATTTATGCATGAGCAAAAGAGCCAAAGATATAAGTTTACTAACCTGGGAAGTACCCACTCATGCTTGTCTTTCAAGAGTGCGTATTGATATAAGCTAATGACTTTTTATTTCATCTGGAAATCAATCAACAAACAAACTCCTCCTCATCTTTTTGCATTTACATTTTGTCTACCAATGTTTACGTTTGTCTTCCAACATTCCTTCTCTAATTAACAATGGAAGTAAGAGTTTAGGCATAAGCGCATCCATCCATCCACGGGACTCCTTTGATTTAGATAATTGAACAGAGAGTAATTTGTCAGAGTAATGGGTTGAGGTGGGACATTTTAGCTTGAATGTACTCATATAGAAGGTAGAAAATAGAGAAACTTCATTTTTGCTGAATATAGAATATATCACCTTTCCAGTCACCAAATGAATTTGAATTCCTTTTAAAAAGAACCAGTCCTTCAGTGGACATCAACTGGGTGCCCTATGGTTAAATTAAATTCTAACATTATCTACCAGGAGATAGTATTATCAGATCTCACAGGTTAACTTGCTAAGATAACTCTTGTAAGATTTTGATTAGATCATCATTGCTTCCATTGTCTAAGGAAAACCTTTTTAAAATTTAGATGGAATAGAAGAATGCCTTTCCCGTGGTAAATACAGTCATTACTTGAAGTATATATGAATGTTATATAAGATAGAAAGTTTTAGATGTTGTTATGAAAAACAAAAACGAAACAGTAACAGAATGTGGCCATCCTACACTATGGGGATGGTTTATGTTTTGGAGAACTGTACATATGGTGACTAAATCTGGCCATTGTTGGTGCGTAAGGAAAAGACTATCACATAAGATGCCTGAATCTTTTTGGCTCTACAGACCCTGCCTCTCTTTCAAACTTGGTAGCCGAGCTATGGGGTAACTTAATGGAGGGTAAAGTATCAATTACTCCACAAACTCATTAGATTTCAGGTTAAAGCAGTCTGTGTACTTATGAATGGTGTTTTGGTAGCTCTTGAACATAATTTCAAAATTACTATCTTTTCCTCATGTATTTTAGGTTATAAAAGCAGCCAGAGTCTTTGGCTTGAAGTCTTTGGCAAGTTAAAATCAAAATGGCCCTTGGTTTATAGAATTATCCAGAAGAGGAACAAGAATGAGAAATGTAGCTCAGCAAATCCAGTCAATAGTGAAATTCAAGAACATTTAAGGACCTTTGGTGCTCAGTTTACTCACAGTGTCCATGAGAACCCTACTCCACAATGCCATAAAGAAATTGTAACTAATTCTCAAAATTAGTCAGATACTTTCAGTACTCTGAGCTATGTTTAAGAATGATAGCTGAGAACTAAAATTATTAACTGCAAAAAGTTTTGGTTGTAAATCGTCTCTTCATATTTGGAAGTGAAAGCCTGATACCAGAATTTACTTTTTTTTTGAACTTCTTGAACTTAATGAGAAAACTACAAAAAGATTTTGGTTATGGATTTATCATATTTGGAAGGCTAGTATCAGAATTTATCATTTGAATTTTGAGACTTAAGAAATGAAATGCATAATAGAGATTTCATTGCAATGGGACAATTTCAAGTTTATAGTAATGACCTAGGAACTGTATGCTGGAACTGGGTTAAAAATGGAAATGTTTAAATGAAGAAATTTATTGTTTCTACTTTGACTCAAGATGCAGTTTTGTGTATGCATATATGCTAGTGATTCATGTATTGTTCTATGTTAAAAATGCAATTGCTCTGTGGAAAAAAATAAATAAATAAATAAATTTTAAAAAAAGAATGATAGCTGAATATCAGTAAGATCCCCTGAGTTTTCTAGAATTTTAATTTTCCTTTTTCCAACCTCCATCTCCCTAGTTCCATGGTAGTCTTACAAACTAGCAACCTGGGAACTACATGAGAGGAGCTACAGGGACAGTAACTTAGCTGCCACTGGTAGAGGGTAGAGCAGGGGGATCTCCACAAAGCTCCACCCAGGAGACCTGACACTGTGAGGCTGGAGGTATGCCCCTAGAGTTTACTTTATTTGACTCAACTCAATTCAAAGTTTCCTCAGTAAAGGAATCCTCTCTCCAGGGAAGTTTGCCCTAGACAACTGGTAATTATTTCAATATCCGAGCTGTTTGAGGCACTGCTACCAGATAAAAAAACAAGAGGCTTTCCACATGCATTAGAAGAAAATCTGAGGAATGTGAGATTTTAACATGGGGGCATTTCTTCTGCTTACAGGCATGTGCTTTTCGGAAAGCATTGTAACAGTAAAACTTTGGTAATCCATGTGTCATTAGCAAACATGTGTTAATGAGTTAGTTCAGTTTTGCTGTTACCCCTCCCATAAAAAGGGTTCAAACAGGAGGGATCTTGTGGGGGAGGGAGGGAAAGCGGGAGAGAGTAGGAGGAAAGAAGGCTGGAATAGATGGACATTTAGAAGATGATATGGAAACCCAGTGCAGTGGAAACTTTCCAGAATCTATGAGAGTGACCCTAATGAGAGCTAGTAATGGAAGATCCAGAGCCTGAACTCATCAGCTCTATAACCAGGCAAGGCTTCCAGTGGTGGGACTGGGACATTAACTTAGTCACAAAACCTAACACCCACAAGCTGTCCTTTCCGTAAGTTGTGTTAGGGCATTGGTGGCTCAGAGCTAGTAGGAGTGGCCAACCAATGACTGGTCTAACTTGAGGCTCACACAAGAGGGAGCTGATGCTTGACACTGCCTTGATGGCCAGGATCAGGTAGCTGGATGCTCAGAGACCTAGGATATAACTAAACATGACTAAGAAAAGAAAGAAAAAAGTCAATGAAATAATTTCTCATGATATTCTCTATACTCATGAGATTGGTGCCTAGCCCAATTATCGTCAGAGAGGCTTCCTCCAGCAACTGATGGAAGCACATACAGAAACCCACAGCCAAACACTAGGTAGAGCTCAGGGAGTCCCCACAGAAGAGGAGGAGGAAGGGTTGTGGAAGCTAGAGGGATCCAGAACACAGCCCATAGAATCAAGTAAGCAGCGTTCATAGGGACTCACAGAGACTGAAGGGCAATCATGGGGCCTGCATGAGTCTCCATGAGGCTCTCTACATATATGTTATGGTTGTGTAGCTTAGTGTTCTTGAGGGACTTCTCTCTGACTATTTTCCCTGCTCTTGGGACCCTTTTCCTCCTATTGGGTTGCCTTGTGCAGCCTTGATATGAAGGTTTATGCCTCGTCTTATTGTACCTTGTTGTACTGAGTTAGGTTGATATCCCTGGGAGGCCTGCTCTTTTCTGAAAGGAAATGGAGGAGCAGTGGATCTGAGAGGGAACATGAGGGGGGAACAGAGAGGAGTGCGGGAAGGGGAGGCTGTGGTCAGGATGTATTGTATGAGATAAGAATAAAAATTTTAAAAGCTATCTAATATATTTTATACATGCATGAAATTGTCAAAGAATTAACCATTAAGAAAGAGAAAAGACTAAAAAGTTTAAAAGGATAAAAAGAGAGAAAAGAGAAGAGGGAGGGGGAGAGTGAGAAGAAGAGGCAAGGGAGGTAGAGGAGAGAAGAGGAAAGAAGGAGATAGAGACAGACACAGAGACAGAAATGTGACAGGAAAAATAATACCTGATGGCTGATATTTGAAAAGTGAACTAAAAGAAAATGATAAAGATGTTGTTTTTGGGGGGAGGAAAAACATTGAGCAGAAATGCAAGGGTTCAGGGAAGAGGTGGGGAGATGGTAGAGATTCACCCAGGAGCTTTGGGTAAATGTAAAAATGTCAGAGAAATGATAGTGACATTAGGTGGGGCGGTGGCGGCGGGGGCGGCGTCAGGAGGGGGGGTAAATATGATCAAAAGACATTTTACAAAATTCTCAAAATACCAATATTTAAAAAGACATTAACCCAGCTATGAAGAACTGACAACAGAAAAGGAGATGAGAACTTTAAAGCATAAAATATGAGATGATGAAAAAAGAGAAAAAGGATCAGAGAGCAGAAGCTGGAGGTAGAAGACGAGGAGAGACAGGACTACTTGTGGAGAAAACAAAAATGACAGTTAAAACAAATACAATTGGTTCTCTTGAAATAAAAGACACTTCTGTCTACATAGGAACATACTGAGTCCCAAGAAAAACTGAACCAAGGAAGACATCATCGAGTTAGCCCGATAAGCATGCTGTATTTCAAAAATGAAGAAACACCTTTAAGGAGTGAGACAAAATAATCATCCCTGAGGGAGAAAATGTCAGGGTGGCCTCCAGCTTCTCCCAGTAATGCCAGTTCTGAGAAGAAAGGAAAATCTCCACAAAGAGGCCAGAGAATTTTTTGGTTGCCCAAATATTCAGATATAGTGGCATTCCTTGACCCAGAGGGTGTTCATAGGACTCTTGGAGAATATCATTTCCATGTGACCTGCTTCAGAATTTTCTAAAGAATCTCAACCAAGTAGGTGACACACACTGGTAATCCTGGTTATTGTCAGTTAAGAGGATTGATGAGGCTGGCCTAGGTGGTATAGCAGTGTCCTGTGTGGACAAACCACAGGTTAGGGATGCTACTGAGTGGTAGGTAACTTGTCTGGGATGTGCAAGGCCCTAGGTTCCATCCCCAGCACCCAAAAGTAAAATACAATAAAAATTAGACACAACTGCTTCCAACCAGATATGTGAGAAATGAAAAATGTATATAAAAGTATACAACGAGCACCAAATCTCTGTTGATTAATTAAAAAATTATAGCTATAATATTTAAGAGAAAAAAGTTCCAGTGAATTAGTTTTCATTTTATATAATTGCAATGAAAATGTCAAGCTGAGGAATGAATTGATCAAGGATCAAAAAGTACTTAAAAACTCAAGTTTATTTTATGTCTTTTTTTTTTTTGGAAGTACTGTCTTTTATGATTGTAAAAGCCAGCTTGCAAAAACCAGCAGGCTATGAAGTTTTGAGATTCAAAATTATATAATAAAGTTTGAACATCACACAAAAATTAACTTGGAAAGAAGAATGTAAAGATTTTTAAAATATCAAGTAAAAGGTATGACTAAAAATGTAGGAACTCAGGGACACTTACGAAATGTTCAAAAGAACAGTGAAACCTCAAATTTAAATATTAAGAAAGATAATATAATTGGTTAAAATTTGATGGTGGGGAAAATAAAAGAACAAAGTTAACTGCACAGAAAAAAACTAATAAAAAGTATATAAGTAAAGGAATAAATAATGGCAGCTATAACTAAGAGTGTTATCCTGTCAGTAGAAAGATTAACTCACTTATTGAAGAAAAAGAGGTCTCTGGAGTTGGAGTTGTCATTCAATGGTAGAGCATATGTTTAACAAGCTTGAACCTGAGTTCAATCCTTTGCACAAAAAAGGGAAGAGATGAAAAGGGAAGAAAAAAGAAAGAAAAGTTTTCTAGACTGAATCACATAAAACTCAGCTTGATGTTGTATGTTGTACACAGAGCCACACCTAAAACAAATGAGTCATGAAGACAAGAAATAAAAAAGTGTGTAAACACATATGAGGCCAGTGCAAATAAGAAAGCAGAGACTGAACCCAGTGCACTAACTGGAAAATTGAATTTATGCTCCAAAACAACTATAGAAATATTTAAACTTTAAAATACATAATTTGAAGTATTTAGGAGCAGTATAACATCAGTATTCATAGTGTGAACAAGATGCCATGTAGTTTCTTCTGGTAGGAAGCATAAACATAGCTGAAAAAGACTTGCGGAGGGAGATTGTAGTCAACATTTCAGAACTTGGAACAGCCCACTGGAGTGAGAAGAGGGTAGTGGAGTAATTTATGTTACCTAAGGGTGTAGCTAGAGTTTTCCTGCCTGGCCCACAGTCAGGCTAAATCTCTTTCACCTGCCAGTCCCACAGCCGCTCAGACCCAACCAAGTAAACACAGAGACTTACATTGCTTACAAACTGTATGGCCGTGGCAGGCTTCTTGCTAACTGTCCTTTTATCTTAAATGAATCCATTTCTGTAAATCTATACCTTGCCACATGGCTGGTGGCTTACCGGCATCTTTACATGCTGCTTGTCCTGGCGGGGCGGCTGGCAGAGCCTCCCTCTGCCTTCCTGTTCTTTTTATTCTCTCTGTTAGTCCCGCCTACACTTCCTGCCTAGCCACAGGCCAATCAGTATTTTATTAGCAACACATTTGCCATACAGAACATCCCACAGCATAAGGGCCTTGTACTCACAGATGCACATGCAGACTCAACAGATGAACTCAAAATTTCCATTTCATGTGACTTGGTGATGGGAATGAGAATTAACTATGAACCCAAATAGAGAAAAAAAAAATCTAAAGACACTCTTAAAAATGTAAACAGTACGTGCAGTAAAACCAAAAACTGGAAAAAGTAGGGGGACAGTGGTGAAGAAAACAAATAAATAATAGAAAAAATGATCTTAAAATCTCAGGTCAATAAAATATCTCAGTTACTATTATCCAATACCTAGAGAAGCATGCTGATGAAAGCACATCTTAGAGTCATTGAATACAACTAAAATTCTTTGTGTTTTATGATCAGGTAAATATTCATGTCTTTAAATACAAGATTAATGAGTAGTAAAAAAATGAAATGAGCCTGACTGTGGTGGTACACGCCTTTAATCCCAGCACTTGGGAGGCAGAGTCAGGCAGATCTCTGTGAGATTGAGGCCAGCCTGGTCTACAGAGTGAGTTCCAGGACAGGCACCAAAACTACACAGAGAACCCTGTCTGGAAAAATCAAAAAGAAAAAAAATGAAATGAAAAATGCAAACAGCCAAAAACATTAGTATAATGACAAGAAAATATACTTATCAAAATGTGAGAGAAAGTTTAGAAGGAAGATTAATTGTTTGAGAAAAAAAGAATATTAACAACTACATTCAAATCTGTATTTTCAGTTAAGTAAGTCTAATTGATGCAAAAATACCATATGAGAAACAATAGGAGAAATTAATTGTAGAAGAACTTAAAAGAAGATTCAAAGCTAATTCAATTCTGACTCTAGGAGGCAGTAAACTCTCCAAGTTACCCTATTACCATACACTTAGAAACCTAGCAACAATCTCCCAAACAATAAACATGGACTCCAGACATTTTCAAAGCAATTTGATTTACACTTTGATGCATATATGAACTAGCATTTCCAAAGATTCAGAGTATACCAAATGACCAAAAGCTTCTAAATCCATTTTAGGATTTAGTCATTTCATTAGTTTCAGTAAAAACTGACAGTTGTGTAACAGAAAAGCACAGATTGTATTGTGAATACTGATGATATAAGACATTCACATCTACCTGTATTTCAGCAGGATGCATTTTATGTGGGAGCTGGGTGGTCAAGGCAAAGATGTTTTATTAAAAATTTCAAATTCTCAAAAAAAGAAGGGATTAGAATCAAACTTGTACATTTTTCTTTTGGAAGCAAGAATAATTTTTCATATCTAGCACAAAATGATTTCCATGTATATTTTGACTTGATCAAAATTGGTGATAGATGGCTATAGGGTGATGCAGATATTGATTGGCTAGGAGGCCTTATGTGTTTTCATATTACATTCTAAACTGTTGCCCACATCTCTTTAGATGAGAAAATGAACTGTAAGAGAGTGGCAGTTGAGAGCTGGTGCTGTCATTTTTCCATAGGCCCTTCTTCACTGATCATTTTGAATGCCATTTAATACATGGCACTTTGGTCTTTTCCTTAAAAATATTGTTCACGTTTTCTTTAAATTGTGCAATAAAAATTGTTTTCAAGTGCTTAAACTAGACGAAAGCTACAAGGTGGTAACTTTGCTCCATCCTTAAGTAATTGATTCTGTTGCTTATGCAGATAAGGAAGAGTCAGCTTTTGCTGAGAAATCAGGTTTTGAGAGATTCATTTAATTTTTTTCCCATTCCTTCTCGGTAGTAGGTAATACCAAATACCCCAAGGATACAGCTATACAAATCCTGAGAAATGTAATTCTCCCATACAAACAGCGTTAATCAAGCTTATCAGTTTTAAATTTCTTCACTGTTAGATAAGGCACCAAGAAGCAGAACTTCCCCAGAAACCTCACCAGTCACCTCTGTCAAGGAAGGCCAAGGTCACTGGCTCTCCTGCTAACTCTCAGGCACTAAGAGTCATTTGTCAGGGTGGCGTTTCTGGAGTAGCTGACACTTGGATTCTGCTTGTCCTGCACACCAATGCCTGGCATGCAATCTTAATCTCCCAAGGGCATACTTCAGGAAGGAGCGTCTAGTTACCAGAAAGTAATCTTATTCCACAGAGTACCAAGGGGCACTAGAAGTGGGACAACACTGTTGCTTAGTATTCGCCATACTGGATACATGCTATAAAAAGAAAAGTGTGTACTTGCAAAAACTATGGATCTAGTACATCAGTCAGTTGTCAGGGTACAAAAACACTGTGATCAACAATTCTTTCTTGGGATTCCTGACATTTTGTTTGGCTTAATTGACAAGGATAAATTGAGTTGGGAAAGAAATTTGTGTTTTGCTATCTAGGGAACATCTGGATATAGGTCAGTAGTAAAGAAAGTCACCAACTGGGTAGCCAGTGTACATTTTCAACATGCTTAGTAACGAAGAATTTCTTTAACATGATATTGACATTGTCTCTAGTTACGGTGCATAAAACACAACTCATGTCTCATTTACTATTTGCCAGTGGGCATTATCAGATAAGGAGAGACCTAGATTCGCAGGGCACATCTGCAGAAGTCACACATGAGGAGCAAACAAGACAAGTATCATGGGGAAACTGCACCCTGCCCTGGGACTTCAATCTAACAATCTTAAACTGGACACTTACCCAAGAGTGCTTTCTTGTTTTGTAAACAGGAGAGTCTGGCATAGAAATCACTAGTGGCTGCCATTTCCAAAGGCTGTACTGCCAGCCCTTTTTCCTTAAGTAAATCTCTCTGTGTGAGTTCTCTATAAACAAGTACAAAGATGCTTATCTTTGGTCAGAGTCTTACTCCACTGTTTCAGATTTACCATTGCAATGATCTAGTGCACAAAGAAAGCATTGATTGGTCTTCAGTGTCCAGGGAGAGTCATCTTGTGGATTCCTGTCGACGACTCCAGCAGGAAAAGCTCTCCTTAGGACTTAGGATGAATGCTATGATAGCATTTCACAGAGGTGAAGCTTTCCGATTTCTTGGTGAAGTTTACAGAGTATAATTATATAACATAGTTAGACTGATTTAATCAAATAAAAGTTGCCACCGGCCCACTAAGTAGTCCAGAGGAATGTTGCTGTGCACAAAGCAGAACTCTCTTAAAACTCAAGGCATTGTACGCTCAAATAGCTGAAGGTTGAGAAAGGATATTAAACATGTTCTAGATTAAGCAGAAACACTTTCAGTCTAAAGCAAATTGGGGATAAATGAAGAGTTGGGCAACCTTTGTGGTAAAATAAGAGGTATTCATTTCCGTAATTATAACAATTTGATTACATCGCTTTTTCATTACAATAGCTGAATGCTTGTGTTGGATCTTGCAAAGGACTTCTTTAAAAAGCCAAATCAAATTTGTTTAGTCAGGATGAGAGTTCTAATGGCATAGAAATAGCACATCAATCAGGAGGTTAAGCAAGAGTGAATTGCTAATGACAGGGAAGTTAGCTTTTCACCAAATGTCTCACTTCCACAGAGGCGCTTGTCACTCATGTGATGGCAACCCCTAGGACATGCCATTTTACACATTAAGTTAACTAGCTCATTATGGTTTTGCTTACCATGGAAATTGGATCCTAAAAGCAAAGGATATTTATATACTTGTTACCAATTTCAAAAATAAGTATAGGAGAAAGATAATATCAAACATATTTATATTTATTTGTCAAAATAGTGGTATTCAGAATGACTATGAGAATCATATGTTAAAGAATTATAAAAGTATTTCAACAAAAATAATGTCATAAGCTGATGGCTCTCCACATTAAGCAGTCTCTAAAGACCTTACTTTGTCAGATCAAAAAATAATTAAATCCAAATTGTCATGATAATCATAAACAGTTGTCTCGAGTAGAGAGAGTTTTAAAAATACAATATAAAATTTTCCAAACTAATCTCTTCCACTTTCCTCATTATATAAAACTGTCTCCCAGAGAAATCGAAACCTCTTCCTTATTAGGCATGCTGCCTTGGTGTGAGAAGAAATGTGGAAGTGCCTGCTTCAGCTGAAACCACTTTACAGACTGATGACTAGATGTGCTGTGTACTAATTGTTGCTAATGTGTTCGTCCATGAAAAGTTAAATTTGAGGGATGGAGAGGTGGTGTAGCAGTTAAGAATACTTGCTGCTCTTTCAAAGGACCAGAGTTTGGTTCCTAGCACACATATTGGGTGTCTCACAACTTGAGAGAGCTGGTTGGGGTGGATTGGTGGTGGGAAGGAGAGCTAGGGAGAACCCTGGTGCCAGGGAATCTCCCAGGGATCCACAAGGATGACCCCAGCTAAGACCCTAGCAATAGTGGAGAGGGTGCCTGAATCTACTGTAATCAGATTGGTGACTACCCTAATTGTCATCACAGAGCCTTTATCCAGTAACGGATGGAAGCAGATGCAGAGATCCAGAGCCAAGCATGGGTTGAGCTCTGGGAATTCTCCTGAAGAAAGGGAGGAGGGATTGTAAGAGCCAGGGCTGTCAAGGTCATGACAGAGGAACCCACAGAGACAACTGATCTGAGCTCATGGGAGCACATGAGCATGAAATTATTATTTAAAAATATGCTCTAGCTAATTAGTTCTCATGAAGGAGTTAGAACTGTGGTGCATACAGTTTCAGAAGTGTGAAAGGTTGAAGAATTGTTTCAGAAGACTAAGGAATTCTTAGTCATCAAAATCATGTTACAGGATAGATACAAGATTAAGCAAAAGACAAATAAAAAGTGTTAGAATATAATCTTATGTTGTCATGATGAAAAATAAGTTTGAATATTAATAATTATGATATTTGGGTGATAGATTGAAGGGAGACTATTATTTTCTAATTTATACTGTATTCCAACACATGGAAATCAAATAACCATGGCCAAGGTTATATAAGCTTAGAACTATTTCTTAGTTCTATACTGATTAACCCTTCAAAGCATTTTTTGTTTTACACATAAAATAGAGAAAATAATACCTATCTTGTAAGGTCCTTGGGGAAAATTATTTTGTACAGTTCTTTGGAAAAATAATATCTATTTTACTGTGATCTCAGAGAAATTAATATCTGCCATGCATGACGTCTGCAGTGCTTCAGGAAGACATACATTAGGATGCTTCGTCCAGTGCCTTCAGGCTTCATCTAAACAGCCCAGTTTTCCTTATGATATTGAAATGTTATCTCTATAAAATGTGATAATAGTTATCATCATGTGTAGGTGTAGAATTGTTTTCAAATTCCTAATACTTTAGAAACTATTTAGACATTTGAACAGCCACTTATGTGTGTCTTATATATAAGTCATATACAAAGTCATGAAACTCACCATGAGTTATTTATGGTTTCACTCAACATTTTTCAATAATGGAAACTAAAGTGTATGTTGTGGTAATCAAACTTAATGATCAGTGTTTTGGGGTTTTGTTTGAATTGATAATGTGAAGAGAAATTTGAGATTGAACTGAGGATTTCAAAGTCGTAGAAAAATGTAGAGAGGTCATCATGAAAGACAAAGCCTCTGCCCAAAGATGACTTGGAGAACCATAGAGTAAACTAGTGGACACAAGGAAAAGTATGAAAACACAGAGAGAGCAGAGGAAAGTAAGGTGGGGCGGAGAGAGGAGAGAGGAGGGGAGGGGAGAATAGAACCGGAGAGTGAAATGAACTGAGAGTGAGAAAGAGGAGACAGCCTGCTAGAACATTCTGTGAAGGAAGAGCCTTCTAGACAGGGAAAGCTACAAGCACATGGAGAATAATCATGGCAGAATTTTGAGTGAACCATGTAGCATGAATCTTAAAAGTTCTTATTAATAAAATCAAACCTCAGCCAGGTATTGGGGTGAACACTGGAAGATCAGAGAGACAGAACGAGCCACAGCTAACCTCACCTGGCAAACTTCTCAGCTGGTCTTGTTTCCTCAGACTGGAGGCCTCTGAGTCTTCATCCAGAATGGGTCTCAGCTGAATTGCTGCTAGAAGCCTGAATGCTTAACCAGCCCAAATTCTTCTCCAGGCCAAATGCCTCGAGTTTCTTCACGCCTTATATACCTTTCTGCTCTCTACCACCACTCCCTGGGATTAAAGGCTGGTTTACTGGGATTAAAGGCGTGTGTCACCATGCCTGGCCATTTCCAATGTGGCCTTGAACTCACAGAGATCCAGAAGGATTTCTGTCTCTGGAATGCTAGGATTAAAGGCGTGTGCTACCACTGCCTATCCTCATGTTTAATATTGTGGCTGTTCTGTCTCTGACCCCAGATAAGTTTATTAAGGTATACAATATTTTGGGGAACACAATACCACCACAGAACCAGGACTGCTAAACTGATTTATTTATTCAAGGCAACATTGTCAAACAAAATGTATTTATATGCATTAACATGAGCAAACCTCAAAAACATATGAATGGAAAAGGCGAGCTACAGCGTTTATTGCTCATGACAGAGATTATGGGAGTTTTAAAACACAAAGGATACACATAATGAAGTATAACCCACAATTAGGTGCTGATTTCTGGAGTTCATTTATTTCTGTGAAAATGGGCCGTAATGAAGATTAGGAACTCACCTAAAATGTTTATTTTTTTTTAATTAAGCAGAAAACTAAAATCAATGGGTAATTAAGTAAGTGTGTTACATGTTGGCAACATATGTATGTTTTGAAAGTTCAAAGATTAGTATGTCAGTGAGACAGAATTCAAATGACATGAACCTAATGTTAAAACAATTCAAAGACAGAGAGTGAAACTCTCGTGATAGTCAAACGCTGGAAAGAAACATTCTCAAATGGAATTTGTTATTGTCTCTGTGTGGTGGGCTTGTGATGGCTTCTGCTTTAATTCTTTGCTCCAACTGGTAGCTCACTGAATGGTCTGAGGCCTTAGAAAGAGTGGCCTACTGAAAGAGAAGTTGGTAGCTAAGAGAATTAATGAGGAAGATTTTTGGGAAAGATGCTGCTCTATCCTTTTGGTTGTTGGGACAGTGTTATACATCCTTACCTTCTATAATGTTCCATAATCTCTGTTTTAGAACATGTTTGTTCATTTGATTTTCAAACAAATTTACTGAGGTGTGATTGATGTAAAATAAACTACGTACTTCAACCATACAACTTAACACCTTTGCCCGAATTCATATGCCATGAATATTCATCATTGTAGCTGCACAATGAATATGTTACTTCAACTCCCAAGTTTTATGATGTCCCTTTGTAATTCTCTTCATGACTTGACACATTTTAAATCTTGCCACTTTTTTTTCACTCAGTGTGGCTATTGGTCTATCCATGTAATAGCATGTATTAATAGTTCATTCCTTTTTCTTGATGAATAGTATTCTAACACATAGATATACTTCAATTGTTGGTTTACTTGGTTATTGGTAGTCATGGGGATTCTTGCCAGTTTGGGACAATTACAAATAAAGCTGCTATGAGCCTTCATGCCCATGTCTTTGTATGGACATATTCTTTCTTTTCTCTTACAAATGCAGTCTATTTTTAAATGTCCAAAGTAGAAGGGATTCTATTTCCCTTGAGATTCTTCTGTAATGTAAGAGTTCCCATAGTGAAAATGCTTTGGGTTAAGTTAGACTTAAGCTTCCAGTTCTTTAATTGGTTCATTTAACTAAATCCACCCTCTCACCAATGTTTACATTTGACAGCTACATTCTCTGTCACTGGCCCTCTACTTGCTACTTTGATAAATACACATATTGGGGGCCATTTTTATTTCTTTTGCTAAATCTGTCATTTTAACCATGTGGTTATTCTACGTCTTTGCTAGTCAGCTCATAATATGTAGCTTTAGGTGATTGTGAGTTGCAATGTCCATAAGCATGAAAGGTGAGTGACAAGGCTGTTTCTATCATTCACCATTCACGCATACTGGTTTTAGTCCCATTCTTAATTCTGGTTAATTTGAAACGTTTAACTGAGGAGTTTCTTGGTGGTTGAATTTGTTAGTAGTGAGATCAGTGGGGCAGATGGGCAAAGTGGTTGAAGCAGGAGTTTTAAGACAGAAGAGCTCAGTCATTTCTGTTTTTTATGTTCTTTTTTGTTTGTTTGTTTGTTTGTTTTTGTTTTTTTTTTTTTTGAGACAGGGTTTCCTCTGTGTAGTTTTAGTGCGTGTCCTGGATCTCGATCTGTAGAGGCTGGCCTCGAACTCACAGAAATCAGCCTGGCTCTGCTTCCTGAGCGCTGGGATTAAAGGCATGCGCCACTACCGCCCAGCTGTTTTTTTATGTTCTTAAACTTCTTAAGAAAGCAGTTTAACAAGCCAGATTCGCTTCTTCATTTGCAAGTGGAGAGAAGAATAGTACATTTTTAACCCCATCGGGAGTCTTAAAATGAAATGAGATAAGTGGGGTTCTCAAGAATTCCTACACCATGCAAATCTCTTTCTACCAAGAAATGTGAAGTCCCCTTACCATGACCATGAAGCAGAACAAACCAATGTGGACCTTGTAGATTATGATGGTATCTCCCTGTTTTACATTCTCAGCCGCACTCTTTCCCCGGATGCACCGGAGGCCTTATCGTCAGTCACTGAGGGGCTTCTGAAGCTACAGGTACAGCTGGGTGAATGAACTTTCAACTTTTGTTGCTAGATCATTTCTCCTACATTGCTCTCTTTTGTTTGTAGATGCTTTTCAATAGGAAAAAACCTTGACAGAAATGGAATAAAAACCTTTGAAATCTAGCTGTTACTAAAATAAATAAATAAATAAATAAATAAATAAATAAATAAATAAATAAATAAATTTAAAAAAATAGGATATTTACCACATTTAAAATCTGTGAAGATTTTACGAGGGGGCGTCACTAGATAGCCTCCTTTCTACCAAATATGGAGCATATTTAGAGCTATGGGCAGGAGTTATAAGCATGCAGCCCAAAGTATTGCATGCCTTATTAACCTGATGAAAATGATTCTGATTGTGTCTTTAAGCCTGCAATGTAAGAGGCTTGCTAAGTTTTTCCTTTTGTAATTAAACTTATTCTTTATTTCAGTATTAGAAATATGGACAACAAGTGTCTTTGACATTGTAAGGCTTCAAAGTACAGATGTGGAACAGTCTAGGAAACACCCCTGCCACATACCCGGAAGAATGAACTTGTGGAGATCTGGGGTCTGCTTCCACAATCATCCGTTCCCCTTGCCTTTGGGGTAAGAAGTAAATAGGAGGCAGGGCAAAGGAAACTCATGTTTGGGTGTTATCCTTCCCTGAGGGGCTTCTCTCTACCCTACCTGCACAGAGCAGGGATTTCCTGCAGCTTACAGAGTAAGTCACCTTGCTGAGTGAGAGGATGTGCTTCTTTCTGTCCTGCCTCTCGTATATCTGAGCCCTCCCTCTCACCTCTCCTGGAATCAGATTTATGGTTCTTTTTTCGTTTCTCTTAGCCTGGGGCAGAGTCATTAACACCATAGAACACTGAGTGATTTTAAAGTGAGTGTAATGCTGAATAAAGAGGACATGGCAAGGATGGAGACAGAGAAGTTTGTCCTTGGTTCTTTGGCCAGAGGGGAAAGGAGTAATCTTAACAAAACATTTCTCTGCTTTCAAGGCTTTCCCTGGGCTTTTCAGGAGGCTCCACACTTCCTTGTACACTCATTGAAAACTTCCAAGAGAGAACATGTTTCATTTCCTCTGCACATGAAGACAGCATTTCAGTTTCTCTCAGATCCTTTTAAAAGGAGACAAAGAGATATAAAGCTTTGAAATCTGCCAGTTTCAATGTTTGAAGCTTCCAGGCGGTTCTGGTACCTGATGCCAATGGATTGCAAGCCGGCTCCATCCTGCAGAAAGGATGTTGTGTGTGGTTCCTGCGTTGCTTAAGCCATCTTGCTTCAGCTTTATCGTAATCCTGTTCCAGCACTGATATCCTATAAGGAAGGTTACAATCCTCCGTGGCACTTTAATAAAAAACAGGAAAGGAGTGTGCGTTTTGATTGACGGCTTCTTGAGCCTTCCTTTGTGATCTTTAGCTTTTGAAGTTTGGTAAAGGATTTTCTCAAATTTTTTTTTGTCAAACACATTCATCGTATATATCAGGCTAGGCGAACTGTGGCTGTTTATCCCCTGAAGACCAGATAGGAAAAACAGAAACCTCGCTGAGCTGTATTAATTCATGTAATTTTGAAGAATGGGCATGTGGAGAAACTAAATTCTAAACCTTCTATTATAATCACAAAACACATTGCAGGTTATATTGGTGGAGAGAGAAGATATCATTTTTATCTGAAAATTGATTGGTTATTTCTTTCCTTTGGTCCTGCCAATTTTCTTACATAACAATTGAGCAGACATGGAGATAAATCATTTTCTGCTATTTCTAAATCTTATTGAATTTAAAAAAATGTGATTTTCTTGTTGATGGCAATGGTTTCTAAGTGTTAGAATAATGCCAAATACTTTCCAAAATAAATATTCCTTATCCTGCTCCTCTTCCTCATTCCCTCCTCATACACACATTCAACAGGTAAATTGTGGCTGTGAGTATAAAATAGCTTTCATTTTATTATTTATATCCACCAAATTAGCCTCCATTTTGTTTCGTGGTACAAAGTTTAGTTCCCCATGACATTCAGATACCCAGGGAATCTCTGTACTGTGTCTCCTAATGTCACATTCTGTTTTCCCTGTGGAAGAAAAATCACAACTCGATATATGGAGTGAGTTCATTCATCAATTAAATAAGCTTCATCTCAAATGCTTCAGCAAGCTCTAATTGCTCATTTATAAACATTCTGACAAAAGTGACGTCTTAGATGACAGGCATTAATGATTTACTAGAAGTAGACAAAAAATCTGATCTTTTTGGGATTTAAAAGCAAACAATTCTCAGGTTTTCCCCCTGAAAGAGAAATATGATCTGTTTTAATGTTTTCTGTGCTCACTAATTGTTTTAACTATATGAAAACATTGATTGGGAGAATTCAGAGTCACTTATGTCATGAGTACTTCCCAAGACCAATTAAGCCTGGGAATTTAGCTGGGATATGAAATAAGAAGTCTGTTTTTCTGTGGTACAGCCCCATCTTCTCTAGGGTCCTCTTTTCTTCCAACTTCCAGATGATCCCAACTAATCTTAGTTTCTAACTCGTGCCCAAAGAGACCACAGGCCACAGTCTGAACAGTTTTCTAAACTGGGTGGTCATTAATGAGATTTCCTGCACATAGCTGAGAAACTCTCTCCCCCTTATTTCTATCATGGCTGTGGCTGTTGTGCACCAATGGTGAGGAGTCAACCACAGTGGTGCCTCTGCCACCAATGAGAAGCTCAAGGGAAGAGCCAAGATGACCTCCTCTTCTTCAATTCTTGTGGGCAGGAGCAGCAGACATAGGGAAATGCCTGGTTCTGTTGTTTTGATTGACTGACATGACACTGAGCAGTGTCCTTGGAAACCAGTCTTCTTTTCTTCCATATTGCGCCCAGGAAAGACTCTCACACAGGCCTCCCCTCAGTTGCCCAGTCCTTGTGACCACCATTGAAATAATTTAGGTTAGAATTGTAGGAGACAGCCAGAGTTGATTATAGAATAAGTGATGCACTCTGAAGGTAGAAGAGGAGACAATGGTCAGAGAGGCCATTGTGCTAATCTGCATTGTACATACACTTTATACTATTTCTCATCATTTCTGCACTGGACAGCTTGCTTAGGGGAGATTTCCTATCCAGGTGACTAACAGAAATGCTGTATAAAGTCTTAAGGGAAGGGATAATAGTCTGCCTACTTTTGTGGGGGGTGGGGAGGAAGTGGTTGTTACCAGAAAGCCTCTAAATAGATAGTAATCATGATTTTTTGCCAGAAAGTGACTCAGGTCCCATAATTTTGATTAGTAATCAAATTCCTACAGTTTTGGGTATGGAAGAATAAAGAAGACACTATTCACTAACCTGGGCTAGCATCATGGATTCTTTAAGATTGGAATAGTGTTCCATATTTGTGGAAGGTGTTCCAGCTATAGTTCACATTCTGCCATCTTATGAAAGACTTACAAAAATCACTGGAGAACTAGAGATGGGCACCAGGATGTGCATACATGTGAGTCGTTTTTCCCTATAGTCACTGGATTGTAAAGAATTATTCCTCACGGGTAAGTAATTGAAACACTTGGATTTGAATATGTCCTGGATTCAGAGAAAATAATGAGATTTAGAAACTATCATATGTTATGCTTGAATTACAGTTATGAAATATCCAATGGCTTCCTTGATTGTAGATGTTCTAGCATCTAGTCTTAGTCAATTTATTTTCACATTGTTAATGTCCTCTGATCTAATCTTCTCCAGTGTTTATAGTTTATCAGCACTAGTTGCTATTAACTTAGTAACATGAACGCTGGTGCTGTTTATTGGCCCTATTCCTTATCCAGCTTGCTAGTCCAACAACTGCTAATTTAAGCAAACATCTTTTATTCATTCTTACAATACATTCAGACAAAGACATTGGGCATCTGAATTGTTTGGGATGGTACTGTTAAAGTTCTTGTTTTTACAACTGTGGTTTCTGATCTCAGAGAAGTTAAATAGTTGTTATCACAGAGCTAAAAGGAGGTGGGACAAAAATAAACAGATGCAAGTCTATCTGATTGGGTCTCTGTTCCAAGCTGTTTAGCTATTGGATGACACCAGCATTTTAGCATACTATTTATTTTAAAAGGATGAGATGCCATTAAGTGTGGCAATATGTCATGTCTACATAATAACATTTCTTTCTCCCCTGATTCTGGTGTCTGTTTAGTTGTTTTGAGAATAGTTGCTATGTACACTGCTCAGAATATTACAACAATGATTTTCACTGTTGGAGACAAATTTAAATGCTGATTACATTTAAAAGTCAAGATTTTAGAACCTAAAGTACATTAATTTTCACTCAATTTTAATCTTCTTTTTTTCCATTAATAATAAATAAAGCAATGATCACATCATTGAAGAAAGACACACCATAGATTGTTCTCTGAAGATTTCCATTCCATCCTTTTTTCCTTTCCTTCACATTCCTTTGGTTATCATACCTAAATACTCTTATTTGCACATATTTAAAAAAGCATTAACATATCTCAACAGTCCCCTTCACTATATCCTTAGCTCTTAGTTCTTAGCACTCTGCCTGGCACATTGGGATCCATCAGCATTCACTGTGTGATTTTGGAGAAAGATCTAAACATGGAATGAAATCCCCCTGGCAAAATAAGAAATAGAAAAATGGTCTCCCTTAGGAAACAACTAAATATTTACTTAAATATGCTTGTTTATTTATACCATATTTTTGGAAGTTATTGAAGTAAATATCCTTGAACAACCATTCAGAGACAGTAGCCAACTGCTGGTACTGCGAGCTGCCCCTCGGTTTTCAATGAATGTATACACAGTGCTATTTTAGGAGAGTGTGCTGTGACTTTACATCACTTACAAGGATAACTGCTTTGCTGAGATTTGTGAAAGTGTGCCCAAACTCTTTTATTTGAATGTATATGAAACTTGTGGGTGAATCCTCTTTAGTGTAAAGATTAAATATTTGGACCCTCTATTTTTTTTTGTCATATACACATGCCAGTTTTGATCTGCACATACCATTTTTTTTTTTACCCCTTAGCTAAAACCAGAAATGGAAAAGGCAAAAATACCGTGAGAACAGTGATTTTCTTGTGGTATTTCCAGCTCGTTGGAAGTAGCGTATACTGGAAATCACAGGAGACAGGCCTTTCCCAGGGGACTCCAGAGCCTAACAACACTAATCCAAGAGGCTTGGTTTATTTAAAGCAATTCTTTTAGGCTCATCTATCACTAGTCTCAAGACCCTGAGCAAAACCCCTTCAATTCAAGCAATTATGCATGCCTTTTGGCAGTATTCTCCTCTATGTGGAGATACTGTCCAAATGCACAAACATTTTCCTTTCAACAAATATGTAATGGGTTTTCTGAACTCTGAAAGATGGGCCTCCAAGTTCAGGTTCTCTTTCAAGTGCTGTATGGAGGCTTGGACCACTTCCTGGTAGCAGAAGGGAAAACAAACTCCCTTTCCAACCATCAGTATTTTAATTCCTTCCTCTTTCAACCGAATTTTTGTGATCTGACCCAATCGCTACCCACACTAGTTTGGTGGCATGCTTAGTAAGTTGAGTCACCAGGGACATGGACAGTGCCTTTGGGATTTCGAAGTCTCTAATGTTCCTTTCATTTGTTTAAAAAGTATATTTCAATTTTGGCCAAAGAGAAGCAAGTGAAGTCCCAAAACATATACAAGGCAAGAAGGAAATTAAATTTCTTTCAGTAAGCATATGCCAAGCACCTATTCAGCCCTCAGTTGTATGGATTCTCCAAGGAGGACTAAAGCAGCTGATGACTTTGAATGCTCACTCTTTTCCAGGAGGTATTCTACGTCCTCAAAATACATTATCCCATAGAGAACAGCTCTGGAAAGTGAGCCTTTGTATTGACCGTGTTTTAGAAAGAATCTCAGGTACAAAGAAGTTAATTTTCTTAAAAACCACACAAATAAAAATTGATATCCCTGGGGCTCAGTCCTCTGTCGTTTACTTTTAATAATTGAATTTAATCATATATTTACTCACTATATTGTCATTCCTAGGGGTAACATAGATGTGTGAACTAACAGCACAATATAATATAATGTGAGCAATAATTGAATTTTCCTGGAGACATGAAGTGATACTCTGAAGGATCAGAGGGGAGAGAGAGGAGGAGTGAGTCAGGGGTGATGACATCAGAGAAGTGATATTGAGTAGAGACCACCGAAAGGTGGAAACAGAATTTGCTGCTCACAGCGGTTGGGTTTAGAAACAGCAAATAGAAAGTCATTCCCTGAAAGAAATAGTATGTGATGTAGGTGGAAGACAGGAAATAGCTGAGAACATACTGAAAGACACAGCTGATGTGGCAGTTCTGAGAAAAACCATTCATTAGGAGGGAATCTGCACAGAGTGAGTCTTCTGATTTGTGCAAGGCTGCTTCCCAGGGGACCTCGGAGGGTGTGTAAAAGATACTACCTTTTCCAGTGTAAGTCAGCACTTGCCCAGGCTCCCCTTCAGTGTGCCTTGTAGATATAAAGAAATAGCCCTGCGGTTGTGGCACTAAGACAAAGCTTTGAAGCCCACGATTTTGTTTAAAGTTATGCAGATCTGCTGTCTACCACACAATACAATTTTGTTTAGAGTAAATATGTAAAATGATTAAGCACTCAAGAAAACCAATACATTAGTTTAACTGGCGAGTTTCGTTTGTGAACTTGTGGTTAAGTGCCTTGTGATATACCCTGTGTTTGAGAGAATCATCTGAAGAGGCGGGCTGGGCAAAGGTAATGTAATAATGTAACCAAATTGACGTCTTTAAATGGTAATTTTGGAATATCTAAGGGAAGAGGAAAATCCTCCAGATCAGACTAGAGTTGATGAGGATAACCCTGAGACAATGCCAGAGGCAATGAGGAAAAACTGGTTTGAGAAGGAAGTGTCAGGAGAATGAGCATGACTAGCTGTCAGATGAATGGACACTGGGCACAGCGATAATGGAAAGGACAGGGAGGGTTTCATATTAATTACAAAGAGGACAGTCACTCCCTAAGACAGGGAATACATGAAGAACTTGTACTGCTTTCAAGAACTATGTTCCAAAAAGTGTCAAGACCTCATACCCATAATATTCATTAACATGAAAATGCCAGAATTTTTACATTCAATAAAACCTTACTACATTTATCTTGATTGTACTTAGTTTTTTTAATATATTCTCTTCAAGTTTGAGAAATAATAGTTGTTTATTTTAACAGTTTAATATGAACAAGTATTAAGGATACATTATGTTTACTATTTTAAAAGTAGGTTAGTTAATGTTGCTTAATTATACAGAGAATTAAGAAGCTTGTACATTGCTCATAGGAATATAAAATGATACATCTGTTATGATGTATCATAGCATGTAATTGGAGTTCTTAAAAAAAATTAAAAATGGTATTACTGTTATTTGGATAGGACATCTCCCCCATAGACCACTGTGTTACTTGAACACTTGGTCCCTAGCTGGTGGACGTATTTCCAGCAGTTAAAGAAGCTTTAGGAGGTGGGCCATAGCTAGAGTTAGTAGGTTACCAAGAGTGGGCCTTTGAACATCGCACTGGGCCCTGGCTCCTATCTCTCCTCCTGCTGTTTGCTCTACAAGATTGGAACTCAGCCTCTGCCCCATGCTCCTGCCGTCACAATATTCTGCCCAAGCTCATGGGGCCAAGCAGTGACAGGCTGAGATATGAGCCCAAATCTCCCTCTCTTCCCTTAAATTGTTTCTGAAGGTGTGCAGTCACAACTACATAAAAGTGAACTAATGCATCCATATTCACTTTAGGTAATACACCAGAAGAATGGGAACTTTGTAAACAGGAACTTTAACAGCTATTTTCTACGCCCATATTCATAACAGCATAGGACCCCCAAAATGAAGACAACCAATGACCATCATTGGATGGATGGGTGGTACCGTGTGCCGTGGAAAGCTGTTTGGCCTTACAGTGTTTTAAGACTTAAAGAGTTTTGGTGAAGTTTAAAAACTGTTAAAGAGGGCTCATTTACTGCATTTTCTCATTGTTATGGACTATGATGTCACTATAAGATGTGTCTTAGTTACTGTTTTATTGCTTTGAAGAGGAACCATGACCAAGACAGTTTATAGAAGAAAGCATTTAACTGAGGGCTTGTTTACAGTTTGAGGGTTAGTCCATGATCATTATGTTGGCAGCATGGTGCAGGTAGGCAGAAATGTCACTGGAGTAGTAGATTTGTAAGCTTATACCCTGATCCATAAATAGGAAGGAGAGAGAGAGAGAGAGAGAGAGAGAGAGAGAGAGAGAGAGAGAGAGAGCCTGGTATGGGGTTTTTGAACCCCAAAGCCCACGCCTAGTGACAGACTTCCTCCTATAAGGTCATGTCTCCTAATCCCTTTTAAGCAGTCTACTGATGGGAACCAAATGAGCCTGTGGGGGCCATTCTCATTCAAACTACCACAAAAATGCAAATGTTTATTGTTTATTACATGATCCTTCACTTCTAAAATTAGTACTTGATCTTCTTCCCCATGAGTCAAGTGTATGTTTATAATAGGTTATATTCTGTGAACCTATAGGAATGGAGAAGTTAAGCAAAGAAACTGGGAAGGATAACAAAGCAAAGAAACTGATGGGGTATGAAGTGGGCCACATTGAATACCAATCCCAAACCTGTCTAGCTGAGTATACTTGGGGCAGTTAGGTAATGTTTATCAGCTTTAATTTTTGATATATAAAATAGCAATTGGGATATCAGTTACCTCGTAGGATTCTTGTATTTTGGATTAGAAAATTGTGCAAAGAATTTACATCCAATTCATCAATATTAGACAACATTATCACCACACTGCACTTTGTCAGACAATGATAGGATAGACATCACAGATCTGTCTTGACTCCATCATACTATACTAGGTTCCTAGTGTTTTTAAGAACTTCATTCTAGAAAAGCATCAGCATAGAGCCTTGGTGACTATGTAGTTACAAAGCTCACATACACTATTGATTTTTGTTTTCAGCTACACAATAACTTTATGATCAAAATAGTTATCTACTATGGAAGGAAAGAAATCCTACAAATCACAAACTATCAAGGCAAAGACATGGGGCCTCTGCTAACAGCACATAAGTTTCAGATTCCATGCTTTTTGCTGTTTATTACATTGCATCCAGCCACAGGTGCACATGCCTGTTTGGTACTGAATCGCTTTGTAAATTGTGGCTACTGTCTTTCGCTCTAGGGACATGCTTGATTTAAGCATATAAAAAGGATTCTAGGGCCATCCATATATCCATAACTGAACGTCTCTATGTCCTAAAGCATGAACTGGAAAGATTAATAATACCACAAAAATAATATATAATATAGCAGGTGTTAGATTTATTCCTCTATAAAATTCAGTAGGATTAAAGAGTCATCTGGCGAAAGTATTGTCAAGAATAATTATAACACCTGACTCGAGAGAGACATTCTTCAGACTTGGTTCCATCTGGTAGGAGTTGGCTTGGCAGCTTTCTCTCATCACGAAAAGGTGTTAGGAGAGGGAGATTTTTCCCTGGGCAGCCAAGTTGTACTGAAATTCCCAGAGCAGGGGGGCAGGGAAGGAAGTGTCTTAAGGGTTTTTTTAGTTGTTAAAAAGTAGCTGGAACTTTTATGCTGACCATAAGCAGTTTCTGTCCATCTTTTCTGTCCTGGTTTGTCAGTTAAACTAGTGTTTTACTATATCTTTCAATGGAATCATTGAATGATAAATTATTGTATGTGTTTAAGTCCTCATTAATGCTTCACTATTTCTCTATAGAGTTAGAGTTAAAGGTGCTTTTTCTTGTCTTTATTATCCAGAATTAGCCATTCCCCCTAAAACATATCCCATGACTAGAACTGACTGAGGTAATTCCGTCAAATTTAAAATACCATGTTCAAACCAGAACATTGAAATAAACGCTTGTACAGTTAGGAATCCTCTTTGGAAGCTGCGGCATACGGTTGGAAAAGATTCTACTTATTATACAGGTTTCTAAAAACTTGAATGAGCTGCAACTCCTGCAGCTGAAGTGAACTCCCAAAGAAGCCTAATAGAAGCCCAGTTTTCATGAAAAGTTTGCCTCATTAAGCAAAATAATGAGGTTTCAAGTATCTGTATGTAGGTGAAACTACCACACTTTACTCTTTATTCATCCACTACATCATCTATACACTGCTTTGTTTTTTTTTTTTCTCTTTCAGATTGCCATCACTCTTCTTTGGTTCTAGTACCTTCTGAAGAACACCTATCTATCCTCTGTGTAGACCTGTTAGTGTTAACTCTCTCACCTGTGGTCCAGGGATGACCTTGTACTGAAGCCCATGCGCTCAGAGCAGCTCTTTCTCCTTGACCAGAGAAATCACTTCAGGAATGGGCTTGTTCCTGAGATAAAGCCAATGGCAATTCAGGGAAATTTTGCTGAGACTGATTAGAGAAGAGGACTTTATTCTACTGGTCTTAGGAAAACGTAGCCCTTGAGCTGGTGGCAATATATTCTCAATGAATGCAGTCAACATTTAAAGAATGAAGCTCATGACTGTTAAGGAGCTGTGTGCTATGGACATTGATATTTTTATGAAATTGTCAAAAATCTTTGAAGAATTTTTCCAAAGAGTGCATAAAAGAGAATATTGTGTGATGAATATTAGATTAGATAAAAAATACGATAATATGGGGAAAATTGTGGATAGTTTGGAAGGGTCAGAGTAGAAATTCAGAAGGCAGTGATGATGCATCCTCATTAAAGCCTAAGTGAAGAGCGTACAGTGGTGACTATTACTGAGGGTGGAAGACTTGCATACAGTGGTCTTCTCTAAGAGAACATTTGTGCAAACCCCAGAGTGACTACATAAGAATTTTCAAGTAATACCAACCAAGTCATTCTATATGACAGAACCATAAGTGTATGAAATGGGAGATATGTTCTAGAGTCAAGACAAATCAGGCTGGTAGAGTAGTCATGAACCCGAGTAAGGAGGACCTTAGCCACTATAGTTTTAAACAGAGACCTTGTATTTTAGAAATATGACTTATAACTCTATGGCAAATGAAGCTTACTAGGTGAAAAATGATAGCTTTGTGCAGGGAAGCAGAAGTTGGAAGATATTTGGGGAAGAGCAGTTGTTAGTTCCCTGATTGATTAGACGTGGCAGTGAGGAAGAAACCAAATATTTAATAATGGAGATTAAAATACAATTAGAGTATTAAATAGAAATGAAGTTCTAATCACTTTCTTAGGCTCTGTCCTCTGGAGGGACTATTCATTCACTGTAGCTGTTTACAGTAAACATCAACCATACCTTCCCAGCTTCACCCTCTTAAGCTATTTACCTTTTTTTCATCTTTGTTCATGAATTACTTGTTCCTGATTGTCATTGTTGAAAGACTAAAATAATCCTCCAAAAATGCCCCCTCAATCCAAGATAAAAGGGAAAATAACATTTATAAGTGAGAAGTTATGAGCAGTTTTACTTAAAACTCTCTCTCTCTCTCTCTCTCTCTCTCTCTCTCTCTCTCTCTGTGTGTGTGTGTGTGCGCGCGCGCGTGCATGCATGTGTACATAAGTGCCATAGAGTGTGCATGGAAGTCAGAGGACAACTTGCAGGAGTCAGTTCACTCCCTCCATCATGTGTGCTCTGGGAGTGGAACTCAGCTCACCAGGCCTGGCTGAAGGCATCTCTACTCTGAACCATCTCATCAGCCCCAGATGGGGGGGGATGAGGTGAAATCGATTATAAGGTCCAGTCAGAATTACAGAAAGTATACAGTAGAACAGGTCAGGCATGTTCAGGGTGATGTGGCCATAAACATGATGTATCATTAACGTAGCTACCAAAATATGACCGGAACAATGGCAACACCAATATACAAGCTAACATACATGGGGGAAAGCTTGTGAGGCCTCAACCCTAGACATAGGACTGTAAGCAGCCAAGGGATGCAGAGAGCAGGAGAAATAGTCTTCCCTAGGGAAGAATATAGCAGTTGGTTATTCAATCCCAAATGGCCAGCCCTGAAAACATATACATACAAGGAATACTGTACAGATCGAACTGGTTATATTTATACACTTAGGATATATATATATATATATATATATGTGTGTGTGTGTGTGTGTGTATTCATATTTATATAAATGTATATTAACAATTAAAGTAAAAGAGGCCATAAAATTATATGGTAGGAAAAACATCAATTAACTCCTTTTGCTTCCTTGGGAAACATATACACCTTGTGATGGTTCCTGGATACTTTCTCAGAGATTCTTGAGTTATTTCAGATGCAATTAATTACAGCACAAGTGACAGAAGACCTGTGAAGTCACGCTGTGAAATCAAAGGGTCAGAACAGGAAGTCTCTTCTAAGGCATGCTGTGTTTTCATAATCCCCTGTGGCAGAGATCTTGAGGAGGTACCACCTCCTTACTCTTTATTAAACAAGGGGATTTTATTGTTTTACTTGTATCAACAAGCTCTCTGTTACATCCCAGCTGGTTCACACTGCCCGTTTTTTGTTTTTTTTTTCTGAATTCAAACTTTACTTTTACACACCAAATCTGAAAGTAAATGAGATATGAGCCCTAAATGTCTGAGAAATTCAGTATATTTCAAGTCCATATTCATGTTGTAGGCTAAGTGTGACACATCATGCTTCTAAATTGAGTTCATACAGGTGTGTGATCCATCTAAGGGTCATCATCTAATTCACCCTGCATAGAACAGCTTCCATAAGCAAGCATGCTTTGAGGCCAAAGATTCTTGCTGTCACTCTCTTCCCTTACCCTGTCTGTGGTGTTTAGTTTTGTAGAAAGAACTTTCCATGAAATAAATGTAGTAGAGTTCATTTTGGCATTAAAGTATTTCTGTGTTGGGTCCCAAACTGTAAGAGGTTCAGAATCCTTCCCACTAGTATGGGTAGTGGGTCATTTTTAGTGTGATCCTGTAAGTATTGTGATGATATGACTGGCTAGGCTATAGGTAGGCATCTGCTTTACTTGAGCATGGGTTTGTGGAAAGTCTTCAGTTAGAAGTTGGTGCTAGCCTCTGCTTAATTGAGTCATTTTTGTTTTATCATTTAGATTGTGCTTCAGTTTACTTGTGGAGGAACAGATCTAGAAGCCTTCTTAGTCTAATGATCTCCCAATTAATTTTAGAACAGTTTTAAGATAAACTTTTGTAATAAACATATGCCAGGCAGGAGAAAGTAGAGCGAGTCAGGACAGCTGGTTTCATATTCCTCTGGTCTAGTTTTAAACACACTTTTAAAGTTTGTGTCAGAGAATGAAGTCAAGAGGAGTGCACCCTACTTAACAATGTAGATTTTCTTCTTCAAACCACCTGACCCCAGCTGCAGTTAAATATGGGAGAGCTGGTTAATGGTCTACCACACCACTAGACTGATCTCTTGGCATTCCATTGGCAGCTTCCTCTACTTAGAATTCTAAGGGATCTCTGGCCTTTAAAGGGTGCCTGAAGCTAGGATACTAACTAGCAACCACTGTTGCCATTCATGGATGGCCAGGTCACTTCTGACAGAAACGTCCTGGAACTGGGGTATTGCCAGAGAACTCTAGATGTGTATTTACAAAGTAGGCCAGAGGGATAATGATGTCATAAGGAGACTGAAGAAAGAATTTTATTGGCTATCACATAAAAATCTTGGTAGATTATTTCTTTAAGCATTCTTGTTCTTACTCCACAGTCACTTGCCAGATGGTATGTGCTAAATCTCTCTCTGCCTTCCGTTCCTTCTCGTTCATCTTCCTTTCTCCATCTCCCTTTAGAAAATCTTCATCTGCCTTCTTGCTTTTTCATGTCCCCTCAATTTTACTTATTCCTCTTGTATGTCCTTCCAAAGTGTGTCCTCAGTGGTCATAAGGACAACAACATGAAGGGTCTACTCTCCTAGCTGGTTTATTACTTTCATGTTGGCTGTGATGGAATACTCTGAGCAAAGTAACTTAAGGAAGAAAGATGTTATTCGAGCTTACAGTTCTAGAGAAGTAGAATCCATCTTGGTGGAGAAGGTCTGCGTGGCAGCAGAAGCAGGAAGCTGGTGGATCACATTTCCATTTACACACAGAAAGAGAAAGAGAGACCAGGAAGTGGATTCAGGTTATAAATCCTGAAAGTGTGGCCCAATGACATACTTCTTCCCATAAAGCTCCACAACTTAAGGTTTCCCTCACTTCTCAAACAGTACCACCACTGAAGACTGAGTGTTTAAATATCTGAGCCTATGGGGGACATTTGTTCCTCAAATCAAAAACATGGCTACGAAGAGGGAATTATATGAATAAATAATTTAATGTGAAGCATTTTCCTTCTGCTTAGAACCACCTGTTCTTTTATTTTAAAACAGCTAGTCTTGAGTTTTCCTAAAACTCAATGCCCATGTTTAAGTTTCATTTCTGCAGATGTGATAAAATTCTTTATCAAAAAACAGCTTATAGGTGGAAAGGTCTTTTTAGTTCACAGTTCCATGATACAGTCCATTGTTTCATGGGAGTCAAAGTGATAGGAACTTGAAACAGCAAATCATTTCACTACCACAGTTATAAAAAGAGAGAAACCATGTATGCACGCTTAATACTCATCTAGCTTTCTCTGCTTTTATACAGTCTAGTACCCCAAAGCGGGAAGCGGCACCACCCACTCTCAGGCTGGGCCTTCCACGTCAATCAAGACAATTTCCCACAACAAGTCCACAGGCCAATCTGATCTAGTGCATCCTTCATGGAGCCTCTCTTCCTAGGTGATTCCATGCTGTGTCAAGTTTATAATTAGAGCCGCCCATCACAACCTCTCATTAGCTTTTGCAGATATGGGCTGATTATGAAATGGAGTACTGGTCATCTGCAATCTGCAACTGGCCAACTGTAATCTGTAATCTGAAGACTGGGGTTAGCCTTTTTATTTTTTATGTTAACACTTATTTCAGATATCTATAAGTATTTATCACTGTAGCTCTTCCTCCAAAATTCCAAAGTCTCCTTCCTAGTCATGTTAGGAGATGGTTCACATCAAGAACTTTCCCAAGGACCCATCAATGTTTCAACAGAAAGGTTGAGTTGACAGTTTACAAGACTTATTGATCCTCTGGAATAAATAAACTCATCTTACTGGGCCTGCCAATCCTAGGGTATTATGGCATGACACTCACCAACCCTACAACCTTCAGAGAGGAAAAATCAGTCCTCACACCCTGACTTTAATTATTATCCAAACTGTGGTCTCTGGTGAACAATGGGACCCTCTTGAGGAGATTCTCCTTCACCACAGCAATCAAGAAACCTTCAGTTTTTGTTCATTAACATATTGCTTAGGTGGTTTCATGGGGAGTCAATACCTGACATTTGCAAAATGAAGACTCCGAGGAAGTGCAGTGAAAAAACTCTTATCACTTTGATGTTTTGAAATTTCTGTGTCCCTGGGAGTAAAGATTAGGAAACATTCGTAAATATTAAGGATGACCCCAGTATGAGTGTTCCGTGGGGTACATACAGCAAAAGGAGTATACCTGGGAAAAACGAGCCACGGAGACAAAAAGTTTATAAGCCAGGCATGGGGGTGTGCATATGTAATTCCAGCACTAGACAGTTCCAGTACCAATCTTGTCATCAGAGTGAAATCCAGAATCCAGAACGATCTGGGCTACATAGTGAGACACTATCTCAAAAAATTAAATAAGTAAATAAGAGCACTTAACTTTACACACACACACACACACACACACACACACACACACACACACACACACACACGTACACACCCATGCGGAACTATCAAGGTAGCTCAGCAGGTAAAAGTGAGTGCTGCCAAGCCTGACTATCTGAATTTGATCTTTAGGACCTGCTTGGTAAGAAGGAGAAAACCGACTCCCACAAGCTGTCCTTTGACCTCCACATGTAGTCATATGCCACTTATCCCCTAAGGGAAATAAATAAGTGTAATACAAAGTTAACATCTCCTTATTAAACCTGGAATACTTATTTTTTTAAATTTTTTTTTTTAACTTTTTAATGTATAGCTTCTTGCTTCTTTTTGGGAACCTCAAAACATCCCCTTTCATCGCCCATGAATTAACATATTGTTTTGAGTAAAAAATGTTAAAAACAAAGTACACATTTTCGTAAATATTTCAGTCAGTGTGTCTCTGTGTCTTTGAGTACATTTGTATGTGTATGTGTTTAATAATTTAAACTTTATTCTCAATGAGACTTCTAGTAGTGGAAAAATGAACCTTTTTGTGGTAATATCAATACTTGCTATTTCAGGAAATACTGTGGACCTTTCTCTTGCAACTTTTCGCCATTGATCATGTGTTAATCAGGCCAAGGATGGTTCCCATCAGTCACAGACTACCCTGGGCTTGACTCTCAACTTGACTTTACCTTCCAGGCTGTTTTCTTATCTTTAAAGTCAAAGACTTAATCTCAACATGGCTGTTTACAAGATTGAATTTGTGATACACAAAGCACATACTAGACATTCAGCCATGTCATTTCTGTCTTTCTATGGTTCCCCTTGTCTAAAAAGGAAAAATAAGGATTTGATTTTCTTTCTCCTAGATCAATGTAAATATGATATAAAGGTAAACATGGTTTACTGGTTGTTGAAATACTTATACTATGTAACTTCAGAGGTCCAGGCAATTTGTTGTTGTTGGAAATGGCTCTATTTTCCTTCCTAGTTTTACTTCTTTCCATGAAATCTGTTAGTCTTGGTCTTTTAAACTATCTTTCAAAATTCTGCCCAAAATAACACTATATGTTAATCTTGTTAATCCAAGCCTGTTTTACGTTGTTTACTCAAAGTGGGGTTTGTTTATGAACTCTCAAGATGTCAAAGAAACAAGGAAACTGATAATATTCTGGATTCATGTCAGTTCAACTCTCTTTCAAATGATGAGTCCGCCAGTTTCATTTGTCCTGGCTGCACCTGTAAATGAGAGCCTGTGATGATCAACTATTTATCATTTCAATTTGGGTTGTGGATTGTTTGGGTAATTAAAAGCAGATGGTAGAAGCTGGGAAAAATGTGTAACAGCTGATTAGGGAAATAAATGGATTTGGAGATATTTGGTGTCCAGATAATAGATGGGTCAAACGTAGTTTACACTGCAGTGTGTTTACTTAGAGGATAACTCCAAACACAATGTTTGATAATCTGTGGAGAAGTAGGTGTTTGCTCTTCATCTTCATTGACTCTCTGTCCCCTGACAGGACACCGCCTTTCTGTGCACAGTTTGAGTCACTGATGTGGGTCACCAGTGCTTTTGACAAAGATTTGCATTGTCAGTGGGATATCTGGAGGCTAAGCATTATGTGTTGCTTGGGTTTTTCTTTATAAGGGCTTGACACTGGTTCTCAAAATTAGCATTCAACCAAGTAAGACCCTAAAGTTCATCTGTCAGCCTGGCTAGGTTCATTGTACTGCTGGAAAACTAACGTCTTCATCAGGAAAACCCAACTGTTTAGCCAATTAGACATGTTTTAAACATGTACGGGCCTATTTCTATTTGCTCTCTCATCCTCAGAATTGAGGTGCTAATCCCTACTCTCTTGAGATTTTTAAAACCAGTCTGAAGGATAACGGTCTCTTTCTAATATCAATAATTCCGCACTAAAGGTTATGGGGCCATAAAGGTGAAAAAAAAAACTTTAAATGCAAACCCCCCAAAATATTGAAATTCATGTACAGAAATGAAAGTAAAAATGCCAATAAATCTTTTGTGGAGTTTTTAATTATCTTCTGAGAAATATATGCCAGGGTATAAAATCTGAGAGGAAACAACAAAACAGACTTCCCTTCTTAGGGCAATCAGTTTCTTATTCAGGAATTTTATTTACATTCTAGGAATAACTCTTTTATTTACGAATAAGAACGTTAGTCTTGAGACCTAAGCACTAGAAAGTCTAGTGGGCATAGAGTAGAGAAACCTTAACGGGTGTTCAGACACCCCATAGCACTGGGTCAAGTTTTTCTAGCTGAGAAAGAGACTTATATGTGACATGCGAGTTGATGAGATAGAGGATGAGTTACAGAAAGACTAAATTATCACAAAGACTGAGGGTAGGAAAAGGGTCAGCTTTTACAATTTTCTAAACATGTCATTGAGAACCCGAGGTCCAAACATCAGTGCCTAAGAATCTGCCTTGAGTTCGGTGGCTTAACAAAGTGGCAATTGGTTCTTTTATTTTTTTCTTAGATGCACAGCCTGGCTTTGTCTTAGTTGGAATGATTGGTCTCTGCTCCATGTGGAATCACACAGGGTTTTAAGGATTCATTTTGAAGAAGGTCTCTCACCTGGATGTGAGGTTAGTGCTGGCTTGTCCCTTTGAAGTTTAGTGAGATTTAAAGATTTGAGTTTCCATTCCATCTACAGCCTTCCTGACCACAGGTTAGCTGGACGCCTGTACACTGCAGTGGCTTCGTTCCAACATCACACATCCCAAAAGGTGACAAGAAGAATGAGTTGCATCTGTATAACCTAACTTCAGAAATTCCATAGCAACTGTTTGTATGCAGATTGAGGTAACTCTTAGGCAAACTGCGGTTCAGAAGAAGGATCATAGTCCAGGTTTTAATAGAAGGAGTTGTGGTTTTCAGGAAAGCTGCAGGGCAGGAGTTGTCATAGTGACTATCTGAAGAAATGTCAATATGGACAATGTTGGTAACTTATGAAAAAGTAGGAAGAGAAAAGATAATTAAGCAAACTCAGTCTCAGATTGTATGTGTGTTAGAATTATGACCCCCAGATGAAAGCAATACCGTGTAGGAATTAGCTAGGGCAGCATGGCAGCAGTTTATGTGTTCCTAACACCTCAGGCTGTAACCGCTCAGCACCCACACTGGATCTAAGCATTGGATAATGCTTTCAGAGAGTGGTGACAGTTTCATAAAAGCATTTGGTGATCTTTGGTGTTTATTATACTGTTTTTTATAAATTCATGTCTTTAGATTATTTAACTCACTGTAGACATCAACTCAAAACCTTGGTAAGATTAGTAAAGTCACACAAAAAAATAAATTTAAAACCAGTCATTGAAGCTTGGATGTCATTGTCTTTAAAGGGAAAAGACCATGGTTTGCTTTTTAAAGGAATTAGGAAGCTATTCCTTCCATGTCACATTTATTATTTTAATGGCTTAAAACAGAATTTTCTGACTTAGTAAAATCCATGTTCAATCGTATGCCTCCATGTTTGATAATACAAACTAGCCCCAGTGGACACATATCTTTGTCTTAGGTAAATTCATTAAATGTTAAAAAGAGAAATGGCTGCTGGAGTCATTTTGAAAAGTGACCCTCCTGTGGCATTCCTGGCCCAGATTCAGTGAGTATTATGTGTTGATGGGGACTGATGGATAGATGTTAAGAGGATGGAGACAGAGAAGAATTAGAGTGTCCCTTTTTCTTGCTTCTCCCCCTTGGCAGACATTCCAAGAGTGTGTGTGGGGGGGGTGTATGGGGTGTCTAATACACGCTCTGGTGTCTGCATGTGAGTTCTTCCTTCCCAGATATTCAGGGAGCAGAAGGAAGGAAAGGGAAATTCTATCAGCCCTTTTTGGGGTTTCCTTACAACACACTCTGGCTGCATTTTTTCTTCTTTAGAATGAATTATGCACATAGCTATCCAGATCCATTGTTTTTGTCACAGAATAAACCATGGAAATCATGTGAAAAATAGAATTAAATGTATTTAAAATTTTAGTATTAGAAAATAGATGACCATTGTTTTCTTTTTAGAGAAAAACAGTTTTATTCCTTCTGATTCACTCTTATTATTTAAATAGATTTAAAAAGAAAATGGACACTTCCATGTATTTGACAGAAATTGGTTTACTACTTACTATCTGTGAGTCACAGAACCATAGGAAGTGAGACGCTTGCCTAATTGAGGTCAAATTAAATGGCTGTGTTGATTTTTAAACATCCTTTTTGTAGTCTAGGGCTCACTTTCCGTTGGCCAAGCTGACAAAGCTGCACATTGCTTCACGTTTGACTCATCCCATGGCAGACTTTTATTGTTGCTTTCTCTTTTCTTAGCCCTTCCATTGACTGTCTGGATGCACATCATAAAATCAGTGCTCTTGGCTTTGAAGACATTTATTAAAACAATGCTTTTGTGAGAAGACACTTTATGAGACCTCAGGCTTATAACACCCTTGATCTATGTACTCCAGATAATTAGATCCTAATTCCCGGAGGGAGGACACATCCTAGTGCTCACAGGGTAGGGCCAGAGAAGGTACAAGCCTAATAATTGATATGAAGATGAACTTTTTCCTCTCAGTGACTATGAACCTCACATTGTGTTCTTTTTGTGTTCTTTTCACATTGTGATATTACCGTGTTCTTTTATCTATGTCCACCCATCAAAAACATTCATATGCTAAGAAGCACTGTAGTGTGAAACACCTATAACTTCATATGTATGTTTAGTATATAGCTAAACTTGAGCATGTGAGTATCTGATCAAGATCTGCATATGTGTTTTTTTGTGTGTGTGTTGTCAAAATCTACATATATGTGTTGTGTGTGTGGGTGTGTGTGAGTGAATTGTGCAAGTGTAAATGCTAGAGGTTGACATCCAGTGTTGTCTTCTGCCATTCTCTGCCTCAGATTTTTTTCCACTGCACCTGAAGCCTATCATTTTGATTACACTGTCTGGCTATGGAGTCCCCAAGGTCCACTTGTTTCTGCATGCCTTGCGTTTGGTTTATAGACATGGGCAGCCCATTTGCCTTTTCATGTGAATGCTGGTTGTCTGAACTCAGGTCCTCATGCTTGTTCAGGGAAACAACAAGTACTTTACCCACTGAGCCAATGCCGCAACGCCAAAATCTACCCATTTATTCAGAAAGACTTAAAAAGAAATCAGTGGTTATCAAAGACAGAGTTGAAGGAAGTAGCTTATAACTAGGATGGGAAGTCAGGAAGAATATTCTGAAGTGACTGGAGAGATGAGTCTGGTTAAGAGAATGTACTGACCTTGCTGAGGACCTGTGTTTGGATCCCATCACCCACATCAGGTGACTCACAATGGTCTGTAAGTTCAACTACCGGACACCCTCTTCTGGACTTGGCAGACACCTGCACTTATGTACACATTTCATTCCACACACAGGTATCAGCAAAGACATGTAATTTAAAAATAAAATAAATCTTTAAAAATGTATATTCATAA
>CABHPQ010162965.1:0-47884 GCA_902168405.1 Peromyscus aztecus | reverse complement strand
TCCGTGTTCCTGGTAGTATAAATATAGAGTGCATAGCAGTGCTGGACTCCAGATAATTTTCTTACTTAATTTTTAAGAAAAACAACACAACACACATAAACACACACACATACACCCCGTCCCCCAAAGGACCTATAGTTCATACTGGCAACAGGTGTTAACTTAGGTTCACAGTGTCATGCTGCATAATATTAATAAAATCCCTCATTATCTTAAAAGTAGTTTGAAAATTTTTTGGATAAAAGCTCATTGGATTAAAGCAACAGTTTGTGAAAATTAAAAAAAAAAAGGCAGATGTGAAAACATCATAGTTACAACCTTTGTTCCATTAGCATTGTGCAGTCTCAGCACTGAACCAAGGAGGCAAACAGACCTCACAGTGGTGATCCCACACACAAAGGAGAAGCTATCTACTCCAGATGCACCTTTAATTGGTGTCAGAAATAAGATTCACTGCTGGATTTTTCAAAATATCTATAAATGTATTTCTGGAAGAAAGTATGATTAGTGTTGTACAGAGTAATAATGAATGATAATTTTATGTCTTAGTGACCATAAACATTTGGTATTTAGGATTACTCTATCCAATAGTTCTCAGGCAGACTTGGGCTTGACAGGGCACAGAAGAATAGGCCATCCTGGGAAAATTGCAGTTGAGTTTTGTATAGCTCCTTTGAAGTAAACCCATAGACTTTTTGAGGTGAAATGTACATCCTGAGCTCACAAGTGCTTTGTCTGTGTACCTAAGATAGGAAATCTTAAATAGTCAAGAGTCAATGTAAGTTGAAATGACTTTGGAACTATTCTGTAGAAACTAACACAATTTTAGTGTGTTTTTAGTCCACTGTGATATATACAAGGGACACTGTGGCTACAGTGTCTAAATATGGAACACAGTGCCATGGTATCATTAAATTTATTTGCTTTTAGTTTCTCACTCATTACAAGATATACAATCCAGTGGAAAAGGAGAACTTGCAAACTCAGTTGATGGTAATGAATTACTGCATTCCACAGATGTTTTCACTTTAAAATGGAATATTATGATGGTGCTAAAATTTTCTTTCACCATTACTGTAATTTGCATACCGTTCCTGGGATGTTTACATTTTGAAAGTTGGAATGTTTCTGAGCTCATCATAGCCCAGCCATAATGTTTCTCAGTACATCTGTGGAAAACCAATATCTAGGCAGTTTCTGCCAGCTCAATCATCTCTGATGAGTTTCTACTGTCTTTCAAAATGTTCAGCAAGGATTTTCTCTATACAGTACTTAAAGATTCTCCTTTATGGATATTCAACTTGAAACTTCAAAGGAAAGAAACAAATCAAAATGATGTGGCAACATACAAATGGACTTTCATTCTCACATGCGTTTCAATAGGCTCATCCTGGTGGACTTATAGTGTATCTTTAGGATGGCCAAATCATTTTAATTATGGATTCAAAAAGAACCGATGCTTTGTTTGCCAACAATGAAGTCAATTAGACTTCATTCAGTCTCTGAAGCTTGAAGAACACCCACGCGCTGCAGGTGCCAATAAAGGAAGGTTCGAAGGAACATAATTCAGAATGTAAAATATTTCAGAAAATAAATCTCCATTAAAATTGAGGTGTAATTAAAAAGTGAAATGATGGTAACAAACAATTAGCCGATTGAAGCTGCTTTTTTTTCTTTTTTTTATATTTCTATAAAATGGTTTTAAACTAAAAACCTGAGCTTTCAGCACGTGGCCTGCTTTGTGTTATCCATTATCTTGAAAATAGTGATGATTTTCAAATCACTATGAACTGCTCTGCATATATCTTTTTTATTTCCTCATAATCCTGAGAGCACCTTACAATTAGCCACAATGCTGAAATCATATATATGTGACATTGTAGCACACAGCATTTCTTTTGTCAAAAATTCAGATCCACTAGTTTTCCATTTCCATTTGTCTGTACTTAATTAGTGAAAAAAAAATCCCTGAAATAGAAATGTTAAATGTCACTAGTCGCCCGGTAACAGATGTTCGGAGGAGGCCAACATAGACATTTCACGTCACCTTCTCAGTGACACAAGGGATACGAGTTCAGAAAAATGGGTTCTAGCGACGTAATAGTCTTACTTCCACTCCTTTTTGTTATTATGGCATTTATTTTATAATTTTATTGTGGCCAGAACCCATAACAGTAGTTATTCCCTCTTAATGCATACGTAAGGGAACAATATAATATTCTTTTAAATGTTTTTAATAAATAGAAATGCATAATTTTCACCTTCCCTTTCCTCAGTCCAGCCCTTCTTAGCTGCCAGTCCTCTAACGTATCCTATGCTCACTCCCCCTCAAGCTTACAGCCACTTTTTAATTGCTAGATAAACATGTGTGTGTGATTAATTCATTTATATGTGTACGTATACATACATGTGAATGCACACACACAACACACACACACACACACACACACACACACACATACCTGTTGAGTCTAGTTTTGCTATTTATGTGACTATGGTTCCAGGACTGACCATTCTGCATTCTACATATTTTCATTATACCCACCAATAAGTGTATCTACCACACTCTCAGTAAAGCCTCTCTTTACAGCAAATGGAGGCTATCACAAAAACCACAACTGGAAACCAAGGTCAACAGATCATGGCAAGTACATCCCAAAGAGGTACATCAGAAAAAAAGACCTAATCCATCTATGACATCATGAATGAGAGATCATGAATAGTGGAAAGCCGGAAGAATGCCAGGATTCTGATGTCCAAGTCTTTCCTAGAAATTGCCTCATAAACACCAGAACAACGCTACTGTCACTGCATTTGGATCAATTCTTGTGGAATGTAGGATCAAGGTTAGATCGTTTTATAGATTCCTTCTCCTTATCTGGTATTGGAAGGACAAACACAGCTTTTTATGTTTGAGTCTAGGTTAGCTGTAGGAAGTTCAGAGCTGTCTTTTATTTTGTTGACATATTCATTTTGTAACTAATATACTAAATACATTTAGGCCATACATTTTTTTTAATTTGGTTGGTATTTCTCTGTAGCAATTGAGAATTACTGTATCATTTGATCATTTTGCATATGTTACCACGGTGAATAACAATAATTAACTTGCTTATGTTTAACCATTATGGCTTCTTAAAAAAAATAAATCTATTTTGGTTAGCTGGATAATGGTGGTACACACCTTTAATCCCAGCACTTGGGAAAAAGAGGCAGGAGAATCTCTGAGTTTGAGGCCAGCCTGGTCTACAGAATGAGTTCCAGGATGGCCAGGACTACACAGAGAAACCTTGTCTTGAAAAAAGAAATCAACCTTTGTTATCTAGTATAACACTTTCACTGAGTTGGATTTAATTTGGAAATATTTGGTTGGTGGTTTTTGTATTTATATCCATGAAAGATAATGTCTTGCAAGTGTTTTTGTTTTCTTGTTTTCTTTTTGTAGATTTCCTGTGCTCTCTATGTAGCTCTGAAGCCAACCTGATACTAATGTTTTACATGAACTTGAATTTTTACCATTAGTTTTTATTATTTAAAAATGTTACTAGCTTAAGATGATTGGTGGTCTTTTTTAAATGTTCTTGAAACTCAAAGCCAAGGTGGTCTTTCTGCGTCTGTGCTCTTTACTCTTTAGAAGTTATTGGTTGTTGACTAAATCATATGCATATTTGTGACAAGTTTTTCTATTTTTTTCATTATTATAGGATTAGCTGCATATTTCTAGTATTTTTCTCTTTCCTTCTCAATTAGTTTGCAAATAACATACATAAATCTGTCATAAGGGGGTTTTATTTTTGTGAAATCATATATGCCTCATCTAGTTTGGGATTTTGCTTTGAGGTTCTCTATTTCTCTTAGTCATTTTCTTTTTTCAAAAAATCTCCACAAAAGAACATTTTCATATTGCTAAATTATTTATTATTTTCATTCTCTATGTGGCTTGTTTCTGGTCTAATTTTTGCTTCTCTAATATTGATACTTTGGATTTCACTGCTTTGTTTCTAATTCCTCCAGATGCAAAGTTAGATGTTCCCTATTTGAGATTGCCTTTGATGTAAGACTTTATGGTTTTTAAGCTCTGTTTTATTACTTACTGCTTTTCCTAGTCTGCCATAACTTTCAGTGTGTTGTGTTTTCATTTCTCTTAATCATTATAGATTTCTCTTTTTTTTTTTGGACCCAATGGTTATTGAAGGAATGTTCATTGTTGTTGAAGTCAAATAATAGTTGAATAACTCACCAATACTACATTAAGCATACCTATGTGGCAAAAAATGTTGGACACAGAGGAGCGCATGTTGTATTCTCTTTGTTGGCATTCGTTAAAGTCCAACCAAGCACATTCCTTTACACTTAAGGAAACAATGTGGCCATATCATAATATCTAGCTTTGTAAACATACTGAGTTAATGATAACAGCTAAAATTGGAGTTCTGATACTAAAGCTCAGGGGAAATGATATATGTTGTGCAATAAGTGTTTGTGCTAGAGATCATAAATTATTCTTTAGTTGGTGTTTGGTTAGTTGTGTTTTGAAACAGAGTGTATATATATATGAAAAGTCTGGAGACTTTTATAGTCATTATGTAGCTTATGGATGGCCTTGAACTGATCTTCCTTCCTTGGCCTTCTTAATGCTGGTATTAAAGGACTTGCTTGATGATTTAGATAGTCCTTCAGTGGGTCGTTGAACTACATGTACTGAACCTGACTGAACAAATCAGTTGTCTATTAAAACATAATCATTTAGGTTACCAAGGAAGATGTGACCTCTAAACTGGAATTCTCTGCTACTTGACTTCCACTGAATTCACTGTCTGCCAGGTTTCCCATACAGCACAGTCATGATGTCTGACCTCTACTGATTGTCTTGGGTGTCAACTTCAGTTAAATTGAAGAATATTCACCAAGAGAAAAAGATGTTCTTATGTTTATAAGTACTCAGATTCAATTCCCATCCACCTTTACCCAGGACTAACTGTCCACAAGACATTTACTAACTGGTGAATTATGATCCCCTGACCACAGTCCTCAAATGTCAAAACCCATCTGCTTGCTACCTGAGCATTAGTACTGTGGGGAACTGGAGAGTCTCCAATTGCATGTCCCACTTATATTTACTAGATGTATGTAATAGCTATAATCCCTAGTGCCTCTGGCTTCTTACATAAAGTGAGGACTATGTCAAGTCATAAAGCACAATACTAGTCACTACTGGAGCTAAAAATAAGTTGCATCTGATGCCATTCATATCTAAAGAAGAACCTCTGATACACAATATGAAAAATAAGACATCTTTTCCCAGGATAGAGGATCTAAAAATAAAGCACATGCTGGAAAGAGGTGCAGTGCCTTCCCTGACCTTGACATTAAACTTAACCTTCCCATGATTATGCTGTCCCTGTGGGCAAAGATGCAGATATTATTCCAATGGGAATGCTTACTGTGACTGTTGTTATTAGCATATTTATTTGATGTTTGAGTAGGAAGGCTGCTTAATGACCCCCAAAGGCTACCAAATCTGGCCAAGAAAAATTTTCAATACCTTTGGTTCCACAATTGCTCCCAATAATGGCTGGGAAATTGCTAGGCATCCTTTCCAAATTATCTGAAGTCAGCTTGCTAGCAGACCTTGACTACAAACAAAATCCTCCCAATCTTTATAGAAAGTGGGTCAGACAGTGTCAGAGCATAATGAACGACCAAAAGGCTGAAACAAAGTTCATCGCCTGAAGAAGGGATGACTGAATGGTCTACTGAATGCAGAACCTTGCATGAGGTTGACTTTTCTCTTGAGTGAGTGACTCCATAAAAGAGCCACAACTTAGCGTACAGTTGTGTTGAAAATATTTGTAAATATTTTGTCTGGCTTGAGTGAAAATATAAGTGGAACCAACAAGAAGATTTGCAAGAAGATCCCTATGATCCAATTTAGGTAGTAGAGATGTGTGTTACTAGCTGCCGCTGCCACCACGGTTCCTGGGTCCCAGAACTGCTTACATCCTCATTATCTCAGTTCAACATCTGCAATTCTGATAGAATTCCCTACTCCTTGACCACTACATATCCCTAACAAAATATACACCTCTGTTCCCTACTGTTGCTTCTCAAACTATAAAATCCTCATAACCATAAGTTAGACAATGTTGTGACTCTGTTAATGCTAAGCCTGGAGCTGCCATTCCACAGTGACATTCCAATGCTCATCCTCTCTATATCCTCCTGAGGCATCAAGATACCAGTGGTAGCAGCAATACTAATAAATATAACTTTGTTAAGTTGTTCTACCACAAATCCTTACTCAAGATAGTTGTCACTCTTTTCGTCTAACCATATTTTCAACATTTCAGCACGCTTTCCTTCATTCTTGTGTACGGGAAGTGGCATGCACAACATGTATGGATCTGCCTTATTGACGTTTGCACAGGCTTTCCCCCAGAATGGAGGTAACAATCTATGTCCTGATACTAATGTCAAAACAAGCTCTACTTTGTAATGACAGTTTTTTTTTCAATTTGCAAGAGAAGAATATGTGGATTTATGAATGAATAAAAGATACAAAGCTGCATTTTAACTGGAAATGAATGTTTAAATCTATTGCTCTCTGTCTCACTCATTTTATTTATGTTCTGCATGCATTATATCAAGACGTTCGCCAGGTGGTACGAGAAGAAAAAATGGTTCCATGGGAAGCTTCTTTTAAACTATGTCTCTAACCGTGCCCATGTTCATTTTACAAACCTGCCATGGTGTCTCTGTCCTGGCAGGCACCGTTTAAAGCTGACGATAGACATCAAAACTGGCCGTGCAGGGGTTTCCACTCTCCATGTGGTTGTTATAAATATCGTCTCCTTTCCCTTTCCTGTTCACACGAGGTCTAACGTACCTGACAGCTTTTATGACAAAAGTTGATGGCCAATGTTCAGTCACATGAATTAGCTCTTGGTTCATTTAGTTTCCTTTAATCCACAATTCCTGATAAAACCTGTTAACACTAATAAAGGAACACTCTTAGGTCTCCTTTTTCCACCCAGATAATCTGCTGTATTCTGTACTATAGACTTTCCTTCAGTTAGTTGAGCTATCCTAACATCTGTGTTAGTAAATTTTTTTATACATTTTGATTTACTTTTCACCCATCGTGTCTTCATCAGATACCCCCCCCTTCTCTGTCTCCTCTCCCTGATCTTTTCATCCTTCCTAATCCAAAATTTTAGCTAGAGCGGCTTCCTTTGTTGGAATAAACTGAACACAGTTCAGAAACAGACAAGAAGATATCTGTTAGACTGATTTAAATCTATCACCCACTCATAGGTTAGGCATTGACAATATTTTAAAGTGATTGCTCTCTGAAAGGCATAATGTAAATATTCAAGACCAAACTGTAAGCATTGCAGCTCAGATGGAAAGGTATCCTGGCAGTTAGGAGCCAAGGAAGACCACAAAGTCACTGCAAGCATGGCAGTTTACAGCTCTGCTCCAGGGAAAAGTTTCCCCAAGGCAAGTGTAACAACTCTGCTCCAGGAGAGAAGGGTTTCCCCAGCAGAGTTGGTACAGCTCTTCTCCAGAGAAGTGTTACAGCTCTGCTCTAGTTGGCTAAAGTTTCCCCAGGAAAGTGTTACAGTTCTGCTCCACTCCACTCTGCTCTGCTCCAACAGAAGTTGCTAGCGATGGCTCCACTCCTGTGAAAGTGTCACAAGACACAACAAACTACACTCAAGAGATTTATTGGAAAGGAAGAATCAGGAGAATGGCAACCTCAGGTGAGAAACACCAGCAAATTGAACGGGGTACAGAGCTTATGTATGTTCTTCTTTACTTTCTTTCATTCTTCTTAGTGTATTCTTTTATGTGGACTTAGAGAACCCACATATTTAACTGCAGAGGTGGGGGTAGATGGGACGGCCTTGTAACCAGTTGTATCCTGACAACAGAAGAGTGCATGTGTTTCTAGAAGAGGAAGGCTCTTTGGTTTACTGCCTCTATCCCTGCCCAGGTGTGTTCTGCAATCATAGCTGCCGGGCAGGGACTTCTATTCCAGGCTCTCAGGTTTCTCTACCTCTTTGTATTACTGTCTTTTCAATCTGCCCCTTCACAGTGTAAGATGAAATCAGTATCTCTTTGCTGGGAGGCTCTGGAGAGCATGCCACCCCTGTCTATTCTAATATTGCCCACAACTGGGTGTGAACAAACACTTCACTTAAGTTCGTCACAGTTCAATCCTGTTGCTACTAGCCTCAATATTGTCTTATTGAATAAGTGCACATGCATGTTTTTGTGAATTCATCAAAACTATGATGACTCATGGGTCGTCATGATTTACTGTTCATTATTGTTACAATAGCATGGATTTTTCTGTATTCTAGGAAATAATCACGTATTTACTTTGCAAAGAAAGGCACAAATGGCAGAAAGAATAAACAATTTCACTAGGAAGTGAAGAAAAATGCTGCACTATTTGAAAGGACAATTATCAGATCAACCACTTAGTAAGGTATATTTATCATAAAAACAATTTCACATGAAATAAATCAGTATTTCCTGTAAGAGGTGAAACAGAACTGAGAATTTGGTGGCATATGAAGTGTACTTCAAGAGGTTATGTAAAGGTAGTATTTGGGAATAGCTGAGAGCGGGAAGAATTTTAAAGACCCATTACCAATAATTTAAAGAAAACAGCATTAGATATTCTAGTTTCATCAAAGTCTCGCTTGGTCTGATTCCGAAAAGAGCAATAAAGCTTTAATATAACGCATTATTGATGGATTGGATAATTTAATCTACTGAAATTCTTTCCATTCAAAGATGATGTATGCATCTGGTTTTCAAACTGAGTTAAAATAGGATAAAACAGAATAGTTTTAATTTAATAGTTTAATATTAACTCCAGAACAGTTATTAACTAGTATTCTGTTTTTGAGGGTCCACAAATTTCCCCCACACCTTTACAATATTCTGAAAGCTATTTTTTAATACCCTAGGAGACACTTAGCTTTCCAAACTTATGTTATAAAGTAGAACATTCTGATTTTAGGAGCTGGGGTTATGGCTTAACCATGAGTTGCTCTTCTGGAGGACCTGAGTTCAGTTCCCAGCACCTATGTCGGGTGGCTCCCAACTGCCTGTAATTCAAGCTCTAGGGATCCAGCATTATTTTCTGGCCTCTGAGGGTGCCCAAGCTCAGAAACACTCACACCTGTGTGTATGCATTGGTGTACGTGAGTGTGCGCACGCACGCGCGCGCGCGCGCACACACACACACACACAATTGAAAATTAAAATAGATTTTTAAAAAATAAAGTGATAATTTGATTATAGGCATGTAGGCTTCATATCCAGTATCTTGGGGTTTATTGATTATATTTTCATCAGTTCTGTGAAGTTTAAATGGTATTCAGTGATGTATAACTCCTCTTTTCCACTAAAACTGTTGGATGATTTTTTTCTCTTTTAAAACATTATAAATATTTTGGTTTTATTTTATCATGGCTTTATTTTCATTTTTCCACATGACCGTTCCTGATACATAGATTATGCCATTGGCAAATGTGTTCTCTTAGTATGAGGGAGAATAAAGAGAAATTTCAAGTGAACTCAGATGAACTCTACTCACATATAGGATATTGTTACTGATTAATAATTATCATTTATATTGAAATATTAAAGTTCTATCTTTACCACATTTAAGAAATATTTACAAATTCTACAATGGACAGAGCTATATTTTACAGAGTAAATAAAACTATGTCCTCAGAAAGCAATATCTTGAGAATTTTGAGAAGCAGAAATGGACCATTTTTTATGTTCTCATACTAGGAATGCTGGTGTCCAAAAATTTGAGGTTCCTGGCTTCACATCCTTGGCTTTAGTGAGTTCATTGAAATGGGGGTGGAACAGAGAGCACTTCTAGATGGAAAGGCTCAGAATCAGTAGCTGGATTTCAGAATTATTGCTGTAAAGGATTGTTATGCTCAGTCCCTAGTGCTGTACGTGGAGATTCCCGTACCTATTGCTTTCTCCACTCTGGAGGCATCAGCTCACAGACAGCTCTGAGTCTTGAATGCAGTGTGTACTGCAAGCAACCCATGCTCAAGGTGCCCACTGGGGCAGTGTTCAGGTTGGAATGCAGGCTTCAAATCTGAATGTATAAAAAAGTTTGAAAGCAGTACGACGCTACTGGTCTGCAGACCATGATTTGAGTAGTTACGTACAGAAATCTGTAAAAAAAAAAAAAAAAAAAAAAAAAAAAAAAAAAAAAAAAAAAAAAAGAGAAGCCTGATAATCAGTTGATGTGTTCTTCCCTGGGGAAAGACTATGATGGAATATTTCTCCTATTCCATCATTCTTTAGCTAAGTCTAGTTCCAAGTGTAGGGTTGAAGCTTTGTGGGCTTTCCCCACCCACTTAGGCATGTCTTGTGTCACCCTTTGTAGATCATGTTTAGCAGGCATGCTGGCGATACTTTACGTGTGGAGCTTTTGGCATTAGTAGGAGAAACAGTCGCACAGCAAACAGATTGATCCTCTGGCTCTTACAAACCTGACTAAAAACCTAAATCTAAGTGATGCTATACAGTCAGAGCAGGTTTTCCTTATCTATGTGAGAGTACGTATAAACATGTATATTCATATGTATATGTATATACACATACATGAACATATAGCAATTCATGAAAAAAAGAGGCCATGAATTTGAAAAAAAAAATCAGCAAGGCTTATAAAGGGAGGTTTTCATGTGAGGAATGGGGAGGCTGAAATGATATAGTTACATTATAAGCTCAAATAACAAAAGAAATGCTTCAAAAAAAACTCCACAAAGAAAAGAAAAAACTTAAAGCGGGAAACTGAGTCACCACTTAGAATTCTCATGCAGACAACTAGGAAAATACTGTTTTAAGCTGCCATGCTTCTGCACCTACTTCTATCTCTCTGCCATTTATTTGAAATTAAGGCTTCATTATTTCTGAATAAAATGTAAAAGTCTTGCTCATTTTTAGCTGAATTCCAGATGAGGTAATCATAAAAGAGATTTACATTTACTAGAAAAGAATGTAAATTGCAACAATAGCAAAACATGCATCCTTTTTTATAGACTACAGATAGTCATCGCCTGTGGCCATACACGGTGAGGTTGCTGAGACTCTCACATATTCTTCCATGCAAGGTTAATATTCAAAATTGTAGAGGTCGCTACTTATCACCTTAACAAATGTTACTTAAATAAATATCTGTTTCTAAGATACAATAAAATTGGATCCTCAGGTATTGATGAGAATGAAAGGATTTTACCAAGGGAAAAAGCTAAAAAATACACTTGTTTTTCTAAAAGAATTAGCAACAGTTGAGTTTTAAGTATCTGATTTTATCTTCACTGTTAGTGTAAAGATTGACCATTGCATGTATTGCACACTGACTATATAGATGATCTTATTTGAATTTATTATAAATCTATATGGAGATTCAAGGTGTATAGGATTTTCCTGGATATATTTCTAGAAAGTAGTATGCTTTGTTTTAGACTCTAACTCACTATCTCTACGGTTCTTCATGAAACTATCCACAGCAATAGTGGTATGTACTTTAATCATTCCACAGTGACTTTTAACTACACTTTATCTCTGTATGTAAATGACAGGTAGATGTGTATTTGAATGGATATGTACATACATGCATAACAAACAGTTTTCTTTTCTTTTCTTCCGAACCAATATATCAACAATAAAACAATCACACATGGGCTTTGAATGTAAATTCAAAGTTACACTGTGCTTTAAATTGTGATGACAACATAAAGCAGAATTACCAAATTTGCTTTTCTAAGGTATCTCACAGGTGAGAACATTTGAGTCATAGGAATAAGATGGAATAGATTTTTTTTCTCATGGAGTTTTGTGCTAAAGGTAAATTTTGAATAAGCGATAAAGAAAGAGGAAGATGAAAAATCAGTGTTGTAGTTTATCTTTCCCAATAACAATAACAATCATAAATATAACTAAACCATTATCAAAGGGAATTATTTTGAAATATCTAATTTTCCAACATGCTAGTTTTGCCAAAATTCTGTCATTTCAGAGTGAATTGTTGACTCTAATCTAGCAACCTATTTAAGATTTAGCATGCATATGACATATTTGTGAAAACTTAGCTACCTGAATAATGTATTTAATCAAGAAACTTAAAGGCAATGTGATTTTCAATGTGAACTGATTAGCAAAAACATGATCAGCTCCTTAAAATTTAAACCTTAGAGCTAACAGTTTGCATAATGTTCACTTAGTGTTTAGTCTTAAATCCTGGAATGAAAGATGAATATAAAAATCTCCAAGATGATATTGGTCTTACTTTATAATGCTTTCCTCCAACTCTGTAAACAACAATGAATAATGAGGAAAGAATAATCATTGTCTTCAAATTAATTAAAATAACACAATTTTTTATCATATAATTACTGAATGAATAAAATCATCTCCTAGTTTTTTTCTTAACAAATGAAATACCCAATAAATATAAAACTTCAAATATGAAAATGCTGGGGAGTTTCAACATAGTAACACATTTCTTGAGGTGGAAGAACTGTGGATTTCTTGATTCCTAATTCATCATTTTTCTGATTCTTAGGAGATTCTCTTTCTTTAAGCAGTGCTAAAAAGCATTCCTGAAAATGCTGCTGAGCAGAGTTAGCGTGCATCACAGGGTGCACTCAGGTTCCTTCGCACTGATCTATTTCCCATGTTCACTGTCAGGAAATCTAATGCACCTCTCCCTGTGGTCAGGCAGTTCCTTCTTAATACTTTCTCTTTCAGCAGGATAGCAATCGCTTTTGTGTGCTCTGTCAGAAATCCTAGCAAAGTTACTATCCAATAAATAACCTGGTAGAAGAGCCAGATTTTTCCTAATTTTCCGTAAAGTGCTGCATCTCTTTGTTATTCTGAGACACTGCAGCCATTATCTAGTCAGAAGCACATACAAATGCAAACAGGTTCCAGGTGCTGCTGCCTTTCCCACTATGATTTATAATTAACTTGTTTCAAACGAATTTTGTGGTATGCCTAATCATGTTTTTCCAGTACTGGGATTTAGATGGCCAATATAAAGAGGAACGCAATCAATGATTGAAGTGACAGGTCTTGCTTAGCAGGTCCACAAACACTCCCTGTTCAGATACACAACAGAAACAGCACATTTATAAAGATCTGACACATACTCTTGGCATTTCATGACATATTTCCTGGGGAATGATTGGTAGGAGTCCAAAATATAATGTCCTTTTTCCACTCTTATTGTTCAAACTATAGTGGATTCGTCATATTTCAAAAATATAGCTGAGTCCCTGCAAATGTTAATCTCTTGTGAAGTGAATATGGATTGGCTACAGATTCTGACATGCCAGCCAACTAGAGCTGTTAACAGAATTTCAGTTCCTTCCGTTCTATCCTGATTCAGGAACTTGTTACTGGAACCTATTAATGGAGCCATAGGCATAATGAAAGATGTTTTTCCTTCAGAATAGTTAAGTACCATTTTTAGAATACTTTAGGAATAGATAGAATAATCTTCTTGTGCATATGAAACAGAGATTCTACTTTCAAAAATCAAAGACAAAATTTATTAATCACTCCATACTAGACAGGTAAAATATCTAACTAAGTCTGTTCTTTGACATCAAAAGAGAAAGATTTTCATATACTTTTCATAAATATTATGTAATATGAAAGTCAAGTCACCTCCATTTTCTTATTAAAAATATTTTGTACTTCTAATCTGTGTGATACCTTTAAGACAGTACAATTATTCTGTTTTGCAAATATTCACATATTAGTTACATAATGAAATATTATGAAAACTAATTCTAGAATCATATTACTAAAAGTAACTTTCACAAAGAATAAATAAATAGAAACATATTTTTATGAAAGCATACTACACTAAAATCTTTGAAATACCTAAATGCAGCAGACATTTAACAAGGTACTTGATTTAAAAAATCCTGACTGTGCTATTGCCATAGAATCTAGGAATTAGTCATTCTAAATTTGAGCTCTCTTATATTTTTGCTTTTGCTTGCCTAGAACATCTTAGGTTAACCCCTTAATGAGTCAATTCCACCAAACTGGTGGATAACGCTGAGGAACATTATGAAATATGACTTGAGTTGGGATTTACACCATTCTTTACAAGAGTCATTTAACACTGAACTGCCTGCCGGCTTCCTTTCCCAGTGCAGTGTTAGATTTTAGTATATATGGATGGAGCCATGACAAGGACTTGCAAACACAGAGATACTAATAAAGACCAGTCCATCAAAAAATATCTTTTGCCATCAACATTATAACAATGTCAATGAGTAGAGCAGAATTTGATCTTTCTCTGGATGATTAGAGATGTAGTCTAGAGGTGACATGTCAAAGGCAGTGTGTTTCATAAAGAGGGGACATCCCGTAGAGAAGACGCAATGTGTGGTTTGGGGAATAGTGAGCAATTCAGACTCACGCAGTGAGCACCTTGAGGAGGTGACAAGCTAAGAGCCTGGAATGCAAGTTATAGTTAAGTGTGAATTCAGTGAAGGAATAATGCACCTCATATGGAAGAGACATGAAGAATTTAGATAGTAGAGAGATACAGGAGCTGTGTTATTGGACTGTCAGATGCAGGAAAATATGTATGAAAGGCAGCATGTAGGGTTTGGTATCATGGGCACAAGTGTTGTGGAAGAAATTATTAAGAGGGAATAGCATGAAGACAGGAGTTGATAGTGCGAATATTTCTTCCCAGTTCCCGATGTTTCCATTCCTGTGGAGGCATCCCATCTCCATCTCTTTACATTCTCCCACCAGGAGTTCTAGAGTTTATCCAATTGATACATTAAAAAGAACATTTCACTTTAGTCTGTTTCTCTACATTTCTCTCCCAGTAGGTGTTCTCCTTTGATCTCCCCTCAGGGGTCCTCTTGGATGTAGCTCCTTCATCAGAGCCTTGCCACAGGAGCACTTTCTTCTGCAGCTCTGTAGCTCTGACAAATTCTCGAATTCACATACCAGCCTCATTTGGCTGAAATGTGAACCAAACTACCCAATGTTGATTTTATTGGTAAGTTCCTATTTTTTCCAACATTTTGTTTATGTTCTTGTCTTACATTAAAATTTCTTGAGAAGATGAAGAGGAGGTTTTCATTGAGCCAGCTGAAAGACTGAAACATCAGAGTGATAAGCAGAATAACCTTGATAAGTTGGTAAATTGAGATACGTGCATAATGGAATATAGAAATACTGCATAGGAGTTAATTACTGAGGTATTTCAATGATCAGTCACATGTGAAATTGGACATGGCAGTAGCTTTGAGAATAAACTCCGCAAGTATATTTGATAAAGGAAGGAAAGAAAGTTCAGTCTGAAAAAAATATAGAAAATTTTATATAATTGTAGCTATTGGTCTATGAATTGAAGAATTCATTCAATAGATTTTTCACTTGTTAATAAGCATGTCTTCACTTTATTTTAGGAAAATGTCTTGGTTAGGACCTGTGATTTTTAATCAGGCAATAAAAAATTACCTTGTCCACCTAAATGAAATGTTTCCAAAACAAGTTAATCACATTTGCATTCCAACATTAGCTTACTTCTTAATTGTGCATCTAATCAACTCTGTATGCACTTTACCAAAGAAAATTTACACTCCTACCATAGACTGCTATACTTGAAGGATCTAGATGAGTCTGCTAATTAGGTTATCAAAATTTTGCTTGAGTTTACATTTCGGTTTCAGAAGGAGATAGAAAGAGAAAAAATAAGGAAGAAGAAAAAAGAGCACACAGAATCAAATAAAACTATCACATATTTCTTATTTACTTTTGTTTGGGAAAATTTCCTCAACTAAATTCTTACATTGAATATCTTCTCACTTGAACTATAGCAGGCAATAATATTCACTAGAGCATCTAAGATTACAACCTAAAATAGAACTTTGGGGTTTCTATGTCAGGAGTAAAGAGTGTAGTGCTTCATGTTGGCTTAAAATGACCATTGTGTCATGGAAAAATGGTTATGAATTCAGTATTAGAGGGATGTGATACTAACAATTCACTAACTTAAATAACTGTGTCTTAAGTAAATCAAATAAGCATTGCAATGTGTAAAAGTCTTTCTCTGTCCTACCAGTCAGTTCCTATATAGCCACACAGAGACTTTTTATTAATTATGAAAGCTTGTCCAATAGCTTAGACTTGTTTCTAACTAGCTCTTAGAACTTAAATTATCCCATTTCTATTTATATACTTTCTGCCTCATGGCTTCATTACCTTTACTCTGTACTATCCATGCTGCTTTGCTTCTTCTTTGTCTGACTGGTGACAAACTTCTTCTGCCCAGCATTCTCTCTGCCCCCCAAATCCTACCTAGCTATAGACTATTTAACTTCTTATTAAACTAATCCTTGTGACACTTCTTTACAGTGTACAAAAAGTTATTCCACAACAGCCACATAAGCAGAATAACTACCCCAATAAAAGATGGCCTTAATATTCACAATAATGCTATTTAGTTACAGATTAGTGCATGCCAAATATTTTTTTTCCTAAGGAATCTCCTTTATTTTGAGAACTAGTCCGTTTTTTTCAGTGTGTAGAAATTGTGGTTACATGCATACAAGAATATAGTCAGAAAGATTTGGAAGTTGTACTCTGCAAACAAAGCAATTATAGAAATCTTTGAACTTGAATTTACTACAGGGATAATATCTAAAGGGAAACAATGTTGTTTGAAGGTGTTTATGGACAACTCTTTCTTTGTTCTAAGACTTTTAATACTATTCAGAAGAAATAGATTCTCTGTCTTCCCTAAGTCACTTGTGGCAGCTCAATTTGTAAAAAGTGTCATGGTTGTAGTACTAGCCTAATAAGAAGAATTCATCTGTGAACTTGTGAAGAGTTCAAGATTCAACAAGAGATGGGACATATCACCTTGCATATCACAACGAGAAAATAGATGATGAGGTGAGAAAATATAGACAAAGAACACAACTTCATCCTGGCTGTAGCTCCTTCCCATCTTCTCATCCAGGTCTCAAGAGAAGCAGCTGTAGCTGCCACATAGGAGTTGCAGAAAGTGAACAGAGCTTCCTTTGAGGGCAAGAACCTGATTGTCATTATCTATCACATCAGAGTAATATCTTACTCTATAAAGAAATCTATTACAGCCCCCTGCTCAGCCATAGGCCATGCCTGCTTGAAGACCAGGTTAGCCTTCCCACAGACCTTCTCTACTCTATTTTTTTTCCTCAGCATTCCCAATTGTGCAGGCTCTTCATTTGCATTGCAAGAGAACACCAGCTGCAGCCTCCCTTCATCCCCATCCATGCCTCCTATGGATAGCACAGATCATCTTCTTCTCACCTCCCTCCCTGTGACTCACTGTTGTATCCCAGCCTCCAACACCAGCAGGCATTCCCTGTGAACACACCAGCCAAGCAGGTCAGTAAAGCAGGCAACACACAGGCATCACACTCTGAAAATACAGAGAGGAAACAGAAATCAAGGAACAAAACTCCCACCCAACAAAGATAAATTCAGAAATCAGTGCCTAGACCTGTAATCACCCCAAATTCAGATGCCCAGATAATAACAATAATTATAATAATAATGCCTAGAAAATAATCAATAACAGCAAAGATAATGTGTTTTCAATAGAATCCAGCTATCCTACCACAGCTGGACCTGATCATTCCAACATAGCTGGGGCATAAGAAAAGAACATGAAACCAACAAAACAAAGATAATAGAGATCCTCAAAGAGGAAATGAATAAATCCTTTACAGAAATCCAGGAAAACACAAACAATTGGAGGAAATGATTAAGTACCTTAAAGAAAGTCAAGAAAAAAGAAACAGTTAAAGAAACAAAATTGTTCAAGACCTGAAAATGGAAAGGCTAGCAATAAACATAAAACAAAACAATAAAAAACAAAAATAAAAAATTTAGAAATTCAAACAGGAACCCCAGAGGCAAGCTTTACCTACAAAAGAAAAGAAAAGAGAACCCTGGTCATTGAAGATATGATAGAAGGGATACATTGATCAAAGAAAATATTGAATCTAAAATTTTTCTGACACAAAACATCCAGGAAAACTGGGACACTGTGAAAAGCCCAAACCTAGGAATAATAGGAATAGAGGAAAGAGAAGAATCCCAGTTTAAAGTCCTGGAAAATATTTTCAACAAAAGCACAGAAGAAAATTCTTTTAACCTAAGAAAGGAGATGCCTATAAAAGTATAAGAAGCAAACAGATCACCAAATAAATTGGACCAGAAAAGAAAGTCTCTTTAAAACATAATCAAAACACCAAACACAAAGAACAAAGAAAGAATATTAAAAGATGCCAGGGAAAAAGGACAAGTAACACAAAGGCAGACCTATTAGAAGTGCACTTGACTTCTCCAAGTAGACACTTGAAGCCAGAAGGGCCTGGACAGATGTACTTCAGATTCTAAGAGACCACAGAAGCCAGCCAAGACTACTATACCCAAAACTCTCAATTATAATAGACTGAGAAAATAAGATATTCCATGATCAAATCAAATTGAAACAATATCTATCCACAAATCTAGGCCTACAGAAGATGCTAGAAGGAAAATTCCAACCCTAGGAGGTTAACTGTACCCATGAAAGCCTAGGAAATAAATATCTCTTACCAGTCAAATAAAAAGAAAGGAAACACAGACACCACACATGCACGCGTGCGCGCGCGCACACACACACACACACACACACATCAACACCACCACCATTAACAACAACAACCACAACAACAAAATAACAGGAGTCAACAATTATTTGTCATAGATATCTCCAAATATCAACATTCTCAATTCCCCAATAAAAAGACCCAGATTTACAGAATGGTTGTGAAAACAAGATCTATCCTTCTGCTGCATCCAAGAAACATACCTCAACATCAAGGACAGACACTGCCTCAGAGTAAAAGGCTAAAACTGATACTCTAAGCAAATGGACAAAGAAGAAAGCTTTTGTATCTATTCTAATATCTAAAATATTGATTCAAACCAAAACTCATGAAAAGAGACGGGAAGGACAATTCATATTCATTGAAATAAAAATCCATGAAGATTACATTTCAATTCTTAACATCTATGTCCCAAACACAAGGGCACCCACTTCTGTAAAAGAAACATTGCTTTTGTTTAAATCATATTTTGACTCTCACACACTGATAATGAGAGACATCAACACCCCATTTTCATCAATGGACAGGTCATCCAGACAAAAACTAAACAGAGAAATACTGAAGCTAATGGACTTTATAAAATAAATGGACCAAACAGATATTTACAGAACATTTCACCTGAGCATTAAAGAATATACCCTCTTCTCAGCACGTCATGGAACTTTCTCCAAAATTGACCACATATTTGGTCACAAAACAAACCTCAACAGATACAAGAAAATTGAAATAACTCCCTACATCCTGACAACCACAGATTAAAGCTGGCTATCAACAACAGAAAGCTTACAAACTCATAGAAACTGAACAACTCTCTAATGAATGAAAAATGAGTCAAGATAGAAAAAAATTAAAAAAAAAAATGTGTCTTAGCAGATTATCTTTTGGAGCCAGACAAGTCTTCCATTTGCAGGACTGGTTTGCATTCAGTTGAGTGGTTGACTGAGGGGGTTCCATAGAGATCCCCCAAACAACCCAGAATAACGCTAAGACAAGGGGTTTCTCTCTGCAAACTGACAGTGGGGCCCCATTGCTGAGGACTGCTCCCACAGAGCTCATTGAATTTGGAGAGGTTGAGCTGGTGTCTGCATGAGCCTTTACATCTACATTCCAGTCTCTAACCCAGGAAGGTACTCTATAGTCTACCAAAAGAGAAGCACAGACTCCAACCTAGACATAAAATCTTTGACCTACACTCTGTCCTGCCTGCAAAATGTGCTGTGGCAATGGTGGCAAAGAACTTGTGGGAGTGGCCAACCAATGTCTGATCAACTGGAGGCCCATTCCATAGGAAGGAGCCCATGCCCAAAACTTCTTTGACGGCCAGGAACTAGAGACTGTATAGACCAGAGACCTAGGGTTGACCCAAACACAATTGATCTTAAAAAAGAAAAAAAAAAATCAATGAAATGATTCCTAATGATATTCTGTTCTACTCGTACATTGGTGTCTTGTGGAGTCATCATCATAGAGGCAACAGATGGGAACAGATGCAAACATCTGTAGTCTGACATTATGCAGAGAGGATCTAAATTTCAGGTCTCCACTGGGTCCCTTACCTTGGAGCTTAGATAATAACAGGGAAGAAGGGGCACAAAGATTGTAGGTATCAGAGAAGATGGAGGACACCTGGAGAACAAGCCTCCCACCCTCAGAATTAACTAAGCAAACCGTGTATGAGCTCACAGAAACTGAAATGGCAAGCACACGGCCAGCAAGGCTCTGCACCAGGTCCTCTGCATATATGTTATGGCTGTTAATTTTGCTATTTTTTGTGGGATTCCTAACAATGGGAGTTGGTAAGTCTTTGATTCTTTTGCCTAATCTTTGGACACTTTTCCTCCTATTGGGTTGCCTTGTCCAGCTTCAGTGTGCAGCATTTGATTTTATCTTTTCTTGTCATGTTTGGTAACTGTCTCTTGGAGGCCTGATCTTTTCTAAAGGGGGATGGAAGAGGAGTGGACCTGGAAGAGAAAGGAGATTGGGGAGTGGGAACTTGGAGGAGTGAAGGATTTGGAAACTGAGGTAGGGATGTATTATATGAGAGAAGAATAAATTTTCCATTAAAAGAAATCTATGTCATAATATATTCTAAAATCTTAAATATTAAGATATGGCTTTAACATACATTTCATATAGATGAGTGAAAAAACTGAAAAAACCCATAAAGAGAATATAATTAACAAGTATCAAGTAAAAATTTACATAGCTGTTTAAGCAGCATGGCTACTTAATAGAACTACTTATGAGTCATAGCTCTGAGCCAGCAGCCTGAATTTAGCAAGTTGCTTAATTTCTCTGTTTCCATCCCCTTATTGAGAAAACTGCAAAAATACCTACACCTACTCTATGATCTCAGGACTAAGAGACTTACCAACAGCAATATGACACTTATGAATTTTTCTATACCACTTGAGGTGTGTACAAGTCAGTTAAATGAAAGAATCTATGTCCATCACTTTAGAATGCCTGATAAATTAACAACATCTGGCTTATCTTTGGATCTAATTACAGAGCATTTGTATTTTATTTTAAATAGGAAGATTTGGCTATTTCCTACATGTGCAATGTCCAATCTAGCACTACAAACCCCATCCGATTTGATCCCTTTTAACTCCTTTTAAAACCTTCTCCCACATTTGTCTTTGGCTTTTCGCTGTCTGTGAAATTCACTGAGTTAAGCCAGGACCATCTGTAGAACTATGCAGATAGAGTATCATGAGATACCTGTAGGGTTTCTTAGAATATACACAGCAGAACACACTAACTATTCTTCTCCCAGAATCTATCAGTATCCAGTAATTAGCAGGGAAATGAAGCATTCTGTAAGTACTTCCGTAGTCTATATTGCAGACTAGCCTAGTCTTGCTGAGAATAATTGCAGGCACCCATAGTCCATAGCTGCTGTGAATGTTGAAGAAGACTATTTTCCAGTCCTTTTTCTTATATTTAAGTTCTTAACACTGGAGCTGGCCTCATGATCCTTGAGCTTTAGGCAGTGGTATAAATGTTCTGTTTAGGGTCAGCTCTTACTCTGAACGTCTTGAGCAGCCACACATCTTTGCATCCATGGCCATGAATTACAAATAGAGTAGCACACATCACACTATAACATTAATATTTACAAGTCAGCTGGTACCAAAACATAGGTCATTTTTTTATAGTTCATAAATTCCCATCAAGGCTATTTTGAAAATATTGTACTTTCTTAATTTCTAGGCTCCTTAAAAATATGAAGGTACATCACTTTTGTGTTTTAATAACTGTCAGGGTTGATATTGCCATCTCATGAATGCAGAACCTTTCCACTGAATCCTGCCTTAGAAAACTTTCATAAAACAAAATCTGGGTACAGTATTACATTGATAGAAAAATCAATGAAAATTCTAATGCTATTGGAAACCACTAAAAAATGATGTTTTTCTTTTTCTGGTTATTCCATTTTCCTCTCCAAGAGACTTCATTAGGATTTTTGGCTTATAAAATTTTCCCATTTGATATTATACCACAGGTAGGCCGTGGTGAATGAAAAAAATAAAGTGTAGAAATGAAAACAGTCAACAAGACTAAGAGGAAGGAACACAAATCATGCATGGTTTCTCTCCTGAGCAGATCTTATCTTAAAGTCTAATTTGTGTGTGTGTGTGTGTGTGTGTGTGTGAGAGAGAGAGAGAGAGAGAGAGAGAGAGAGAGAGAGAGAGATCAGGAGATCAGAGTCAGAGATCAGAGACATAGTTTAGATAAACACTGTTCCACTAGCCACTTCCCAAATAACCACTCAGAGACTTATTATTTATAAATGCTCAGCCAATAGCTGAGGCTTGTTACTAGCTAACTCTTACAGTTTAAATGAACCCATATTTTCATCTATGCTTTGCCACATGGCTTGGTACCTTTTCTTAGTACAGCATGTCCATCTTGCTTCTCTCTACTTCTGCTTGCTACTCCTCTGCCTCCACCCTTCTTATTCCCAGCATTCTCTATTTGACTCTCCCTCTAACCCTTTCCTTTTCAGATAATGGCCGGTCTGCTTCTTTCTTAAATCAATCACAATAACATATACTCACATCATGTAAAGGAATATTCCACAACAGCAACAGAGACAGACAGAGAGTGTGGGAAGAGCCATGAAATTAAAAGAGGACTAGGAGATGGGGATGGAGGGAGGCTTAAAAGGAGGGAGGGATACGTTATAAAAAAGAAAAGTGTGTAACAGAATACATAGGATATTAAAGCAGTCAGGGCACCAGTGTGAAGAAGGTTGGAAGGGAGGAGGGCAGAGAGGCTAGGAAAAGAACTCTGATAAGAAAAGTGGGAAAAAAAAATGGACATGAATGCTGTAATGAAAGTCATTACTTTTAATGCTAATTACAATGCAACTAAATAAAACTGTTCAGTTGTTTTTAGAAAGCAAGCCAATTATGAGCACTACAAAGGAAGTAAATTATAAGGAGATCATCTAAGTGGATGAAGTAATGAATGAATGTATGAGCTCCTTGTTCCCCCCATTGTAGGAAGTGGGGCCATTTAGAACAGCTCTCAGTGTGGAGCTCCCTGATGTAATGTGCTGGTTCTGCATCTCAAAAGAATTAACAATATGGTGAGATCGGCTTAATAACCCTGAGGTCTTTGTTTTCTCTATGTCAAAGACAAAACAAGGTTTATGTTTAAATTACGTGAAATATTAAGAAATATTTCTTGTGTTCCACTAACATTGTAAGAGTATTTTGATAAAATTATACTGTTGTTCATTGGCCCAGATGGACATAGAAAATTGGTGATTTCTTTAGTATCATGAATTAAGCCTAAAACAGAACACACATACACACACACATACATACACATGCACATGCGCACACACACACACACATACACACACTGATTTTTCAGACAAAATGCACCATCAAGAGCAACGTAAAAATGCATATGTCTTTGTATCTTTTCTGTTGAAGCACAGCTGCTATCCCATGCACAACTGTGGGCTCAGGTTAGCTTATACTTCTCCAAATGTTACCTTAATGTGTATGAAAGCACTGTGTCTTTTCTCACTCACACACGGGGAGGTTCAAGTAGAGAGCAGACTGATACTGTAAACTTCTGTTTGTGATTCTGTGAGCTCTAAACTAACTGAGAAATAAATAGAAAAGACATTTTGATTATTCAGAGATCGTCTTCTATCTTTTGTAAGAGAGTAAATACATATAATTTTTGCTGGGATTTAAGCAATAACCAAGAGGAAAAATGCCTACTCTTTTCTATTATTCTTTTACTGTGTCTTTGGTAGTAGTTTGTACTATAATTTGGGCAATTTGCATATGCTTTATTTTTTTCTCCATCTCCTGTTTTTCGAGCACTATTTCCTTTGATTGAAGACTTGCTATGACAGAAGATAATGGAGCTTTCGGCACTCAGTGGGGCGTCTGTCACTGCTGACATCAGCTGCTGCCTTTGTTTTTCCTTGCCTTGCACTGCTCTGATTTTCTCTGGCACTGTGAGAAACAATTATAAAATCCATGAGCCATTATAAAATACTATGTGACCAAATGGTTATTTTTAAGTATCTTTCAATCTTTGAGATCTCTTTGTTTATTCTTAGCAATAGTAAATTACATCATTATTTTCCATTCACTCTGCAGCAGAAGGTGGCTAGATTGCTTTCTGCCTTGGGGGAAGCAATCTTAGATTGTGCACAATTTGTATTACTTCTCATATTGGCCCTCATCACATCAATCAAAATCTTCACACATCTTGTCTCTTTTTCATGAGGCTTTCTTTCACTGACCTTGCTGAAATCTCTTGTCAATTTTCACGCCTGGGCTACAACCCTTTGAAAAAGGATATGCTGGTAGCCATAACTGATCTTCTCTAATACAAAGTTGTTTTTATTTTTATTTTTTTACCTTTCCCTCATAAAGAAGATAATAATAATTATCAACCCACTTGCACATAAAGGTCATATAAAAACTAGTCATACTGATAAACATAAAACATGACATTTGTCACACTGGATTATGAAAACATTACTGACCATTCTCCATGATGCCTGTCCTCCTACAGTGGTAACTACAGAAAGTGTGGACCTCCTCAGCCTGTGTGAACCTGAGACCCCTGCAAACCTTACCCAAACACACCCATCATTTAGTACTCCAGTGAATGTTATGTAAGCAAGTACTTGCCCTGTTTTTCTTAAGCTGCTTAAATTTCAGCAGAATCATATCCAATAAAGTTATGAAAAAATTAAGTGGCCACACTCATTGTTGCTATGCATATCTCCAAATGAAATTTCTAGATGAAGATGGATAGAATGAGCCAAAGAGGTATAGTCAGCTGTGTGATTTGGATTAAGAGACAATGGGACAATCTGGAAGAAGAGATTTTACTGATGTGATACTAGGTGATGTTGAAGAAGTCATTTAATTTGCATCCTTCATTGCTTTCAGGTTAAAGATGAAGGAGTTCATTATCAATGTTCAGTACAGAAGTGAGGAATAAACAATGAGGCAGGCGTTACAGAAGAACAATGCCTCCTTGAACATGGAATTCGTTGTTCTTAAAAACTTGAGTCTTGAAGCTCTACTGTTTGAGCTCCATTTTCATTGCATGTGCAGTTGACCCAGTCTGGGCCACGTCTTGACGAGTAACTTTTGCTTCATTTAAATCTCGAATAAAGCACAAACTATGCATATATAAGTGCGTGCTGGTTTATGTAGGTATTTGTATTGACATACATCATAGGTCAAAGGTATTGGACCAGCAGTGTATCCGTCCTGTTTTGAAATGAACGACACTTTTTTTTTTAAATTTTATACTGGATTTGATAAGTTATCGTTTCTTCATCTGTGAAATAGAGGATTTGGTAGAATCAGATTAAAAAAAATTAGGAAGGGAGTAAAAAAAAAAACGTCTCACTTTGATTTAACACTTCAATGACAGAGAGTGTAATGCTAAGAGCAGAGTGTTGATAAGATATTAGGAAGTCTAAATGTTAGGCACACTTATTATTCAAATAGTTCTAGGAGTTTGTTAAAATACATGGTCAAATTGTAGAAAATAATAATACGTCAAAACTGCCATATTTTCCCTGTGGGTAAAACATATTCTTTCTCCACTGAATTCAGATCTATTTATTTATTTATTTGGGGACCTCCAGGTCTGCCATTTACTTTAAAGGCACCACTTAAAGTCAGTGAGGGCGCTAGAGAGATTGTTCTGCAGGCAAAAGTGCTTGGCCCGAAACCCTAATGATGGTTGTTCGGATCCCAGTGACGATGTAACAAACCAGGTGTTCCCACAAATGCCTGTGACCTCAGCCGCAAGGGAGGCAGAGATGGCAGGATCGCTGGGGCCTGTTGCTTTCCACACTAGCCAGGAAAACAAGAGCCACAGGTCCAGAATGAGAATCTGCCTCCCAAGAAAGACTTTTCAAGTGATAACTGGTTTTGCACACACACATGACTACACAAAGAAAACAAACACACATTCACACACAAACACACACACACACACACACACACACTACATAAAATAAGCATATGAATAAATAAATAAGAGAAAAAAAAAGAATTCAACCAGAATAGAGCTTTTAAACAAGTGTGCGTCCTCCATATCCCCATGAAACTCCCTAGTCCATATTGAGCTGTAGACATTCAGCAAGCTCCAGCTATGTAGAGTTGAAAGTGTTTGTCTTGCCATTGTTCAGGATCACACTCCAAATTTGTGCTGAGTGTGGAATAAAGTGAACAAAGAAGAAAACTGCCACGGTAGCAGCTACACATTCCAAAGACATAAAATCCCATTAGATATTCCTTGAGGATGAAGGCCATGCATTATTAATCTTTGTCCCTTAGCATACAACATTGCTTACACAGTATGATAAATAATAAAAACATCATAAATAACTGCAAATTCAGAACGTCATTTATATCACCATGATTTAGAAATCCCTTTTCAGTGTTTTTCAGTTTTCCTGCTTCTTTTTATAATTGTACAAAGTTAAATTAAAATGTGTTAATTCTAGAAATGTATTTTGAGCTTACTTTGAAAAACCACACACACACACACACACACACACACACACACACACACATATGACAGGTAAACATGATACCTAAATAATGTATAATCTTTATAATTCATGTATTAAGAATTTTATAGATTTTCATAGATTTATTCATCGTTGTCTTTAAAATCATGTTTCATTAATGATTTTCTATGCCAAGACCCTTGTAAAAAGTTTATAACTACTTCCCACAAGGAAAAAAAACTCAACAAAAACAAAAAATAAAGAATACATTATCATATAAGTTTTAAAAGGACGGACATTTTAGGTAAAATTATTAGCGAGAAACAATTATTTTAGAAAATAAAAAGCAAAAATTGGGGAAGTTTAAAGGTTCTGCATTCTTTGATTTAACTTAGTAGCAAGTACCAGTTTTGACTCAGTCACCTCACAGAACACATACACATAATCAATGATTCAAAGTTATGGCCACCGAGAATCTGTTAGTGTTCCCTTGGAAATGTCAGTGAAAATAATTTTCCATCAAAATGTCAAATTCACAACAACCTCACGTAAAAAGTCACATTCATTGCCCTTATTTTGACAGTTTTGCAAGAACTGATTGACAATACTGAAGTGTACCCTTTTCTTCTCAGCACAGCTCTATTTGTATTTGAGACACTACAGTAAAGCAAACCTTCAAATTAACAATTGCCTTACAGAGGGAAGACTTTGTTCTCAATCCTACTAAGGGAATGACCTCTTTTCTCTCTTATGGTTTCAAGTGGTATAGAGATTTACCACATTGAGTCACATAGTCATCCTAGCTAAGATGGCATGACTGAGATTTCTGAGGAGGTAATATACCTCTCAAATTTTCTCTAATATTTTATTTTCTAAATTTTACCTCATAATTTTGTATTAATAGCAAAACTTAATTGATTTCAAAGTACTACTCTATCCAAGAAGCATTCAAAATTACATTCAGAATAAACGGATTGAAAGGGGGTGGAGAGAGAAGGGAAGAAAACCGAGGGTGAGGGCAAAGAGGGATGCAGAGTCTGTTAGTTGTTTGTAAATCCTTTGAATTTTCTTAAATATGTTGATAACTAAGTCATTATATTCTATGTGTGAACAATGATGAATATGATTTGGGTCCTAATCTATTTATTCTCTAGTTCTACATAACATTATTTAATGAACTTTAGAAATATATTTTGTGCATTATATAATCACATCACAACTTTTCTATTTGTGTGTGTGTGATTCTTAGAAATGACATTTCTTTATCATGAAGCTGTTGATTAAGATATATCATTATTATGTACAGAGTAAGGGATTATAGGAAAGGGAAGGATCTCCTGGAGAGAGGAAACAGAATATATAGTAATGGGTTAACTGAGGAGCTTGGACTGGAGAGGGGAGTAATGAGGGTGTATGGGGAGGGACAGCCAAAACTAAGGGTCACTTGAGGTATTCTATGGAAACCTGAACAGTAGAAGCTTTTAAAATATATAAATATATTTTTAAAAAATCTAAATGGAATCAGCAATAACGGTAGAGAAAAAGTCCCAACTGAATTTCTCTTTCCACCAAATAAAACCTCCTGTGCCAGAAATGGATTATATGTAATTGAGTTGTTGGCCAAAGAGATCCTTGGAAACCTCAAACAACTCAGGCTATTGTCAAAGCTATTGACAGCTTTCCACAAATTCTGGTGAAAACCTATTGTTGAAGGCAACACCAAATAGCTCATTGAACATGGAAAAGTAAAACTGGTGCCTACCTAGAGCTTTCACCACTACTGGCTAATGGTACTGAAAGGTACTCTGCATGCTGCTGGAGGAGAAAGTTAAACACCAACCCAACTACAAACCATTGGCACTACAATCGTGGCCTATATGAAAGATACATTGGTGTATTAGTGGCACACCAATATCTGATGCGTTTAAGGTCCACTCTCTGAGATGGAAGACATACCCAACACTGCTTGGATGGCCAAGAACCTAAGGCCATTGTTCTAGGGGAAAACCAGGTGCTGCTAATCTGCTAAAGGGGCATAGCAATAAGGCAACTCCTAATGATATTCTGCTATACTTATATCGGTAGCTTGCTCAGCCATTGTTAGAGAGGCTTCTTTTGAAGCAGATGGACTTCAAAAGAGACCCACAACCAGACAATGTGTAGAAATTGAGAGACCTTGGAATACTCAGCTCTAAATGAGATATCTTAATCAATCCCTTCCCCCTGAGGGCTCAGGGAACTCTGCAAAAGAAGACAGAAAGATTATAAGAGCCAACTGGGTGGAAGATAACAATGAAACAAGGCCTTTTAGACACAAGAAGACTAAGACACATATGAGCTCAGAGATGTGGCAGCATGTGCAGGGCTTACACAGGGCTAAGCTATTACTGGAAGTGGAAGAGGACACAAGCCCCAATTCTTAACCTGGAAGCTATTTCCATCTGCTTACAAGGAAAAAGTAGTTTTCACCAAAGGAGTCCCACTGGGTACAAAAACCACATTTAAAGTCAGGCCCCATGCCCAGCTGTAGATGGCCAATACAAAATAAACACAATGACATTTTTGGAGCATTTTTATCTTATAATGATTTTTCTGGGCTTTTTTTTTATTTCATAGGTCTTTTGATTATATATCATGTATTTTTGTGGCATTTCTGTGTGTGGAAATGTGTGTTTGTCTCCATCTGTATGTGTTTCATGTACTTATTTTTAAATCTCTTTTTTCCCTGTTTGTTTGTTTGTTCCTATTCTGGTTTTAATTGAATTTTTTTTTAGATACTTGTTTTCTAGTGAGAGAGAAAAAGAAAGCATGTGAACTTGGGTACATGGGGAAATGGAGAAGAATTGGGAATGGGAAAACTGTGATCAGAATATATTGTATGAAAAAAAATCTATTTTCAATAAAAAATGAAAAAAATTCATCCCCAAAAATGAAAACTCAAATTTTAGTGCAAACAACATCATTTAAAAAATGTTACTCTTTTTGTAATTTTTTTTATCTGTTGCTTAAACTCTAAATGACTCATATAGGTAGAATTTGTGATAATCATTGATTAAAGACTTCTTTATACAACTGTATCTAATGATACATAAAAATAGTTGGGCAGTTCTTAGTACTTAGAGTGAATACATCACTTCTGAACATATATTAAATGCACACTGTTAAAAAGTTACATGCACAGATCTACAGTGTATGTGTTAACTAAAACTGATGTACTACCCTTCTCTCCTCTCTCTGTACTATCTGTAACCACTAACTGCCTTTTTATTTCCTGTTCTTACAGTAGGAGTTGGAGTAGCCTTCATCATATAATTTAATAAAGTCCTACAATACGCTTTTTAAAACTAATACATAATGAGTACTTTATAAATTATAATAAAGTATCTTTACTCATAAACATTTAAATACAAGGCATTCAGCATTGGAAATGGTTTGTCAGATCCTTAATCATTTATATGTTAAAATTTCTAGGGAGGAATATAATTTTTGCTATCTTTATTACCATCAACTAAACAGAGAATAGTGTTTCAAATATCAAATGCTTCCACAGCTCTACTTATGCGTAGGAAATGTGTGCAAAGTTTCAGAGTAAAGCAGTGATGCAAGTGCTTTTATTTGTCACTTTGGAAATTTGTGCAAAAGCAATTACAGAAATTTTCTATGATATGCTGTGGTATGTTCTGTATGGCAAATGTGTTGCTAATAAAACACTGATTGGCCAGTGGCTAGGCAGGAAGTATAGGCGGGACTAACAGAGAGAATTAAAAGAACAGGAAGGCGGAGGGAGACACTGCCAGCCACCGCCAGGACAAGCAGCATGTAAAGATGCCAGTAAGCCACGAGCCATGTTGCAAGGTATAGATTTATAGAAACAGATTAATTTAAGATGTAAGGACAGCTAGCAAGAAGCCTGCCACGCCCATACAGTTTGTAAGCAATATAAGTCTCTGTGTTTACTTGGTTGGGTCTGAGCGGCTGTGGGACTGGCAGGTGAAAGAGATTTATCTTGACCGTGGGCCAGGCAGGAAAACTCTAGCTACAGTGATACTTTAGTGTTACATGGTGGAGCTAATGGCTAAGCTTACATCTACACAGTCATGAAGTGCAAGCCATGTACTTCCCCTCTGAAACAGATTTGAAAAAGAATACATTATTTAAATGATGCATTTAAAACATTTTTTTGTGGACCATTGGCAAAGAAATACATTGACTGAAGTCAAGTCATTATCTGGAAATATGAAACCCCAGGTTCTTAAACGTTGGGGATGATCACATATCTATAACATTATGGGGAAATCTGTAAACCATAATGGGCATATATCTTGATCTGAAATGTACACCCTTGTCTAACTCTTATAGAATTCAAACATTAAATTTAGTTTAGATACCTATTCAGGCCACTGTGAGCCATCCAGAAAGAAATTTCCCACATAAGAATGAATGATTGAATATATGAGAAAATAAATGAATGAATGAATCAGCAATGTGGGAAGACTTGAAGTAGTCTTGAAGGATGATGCAGAAATGGACATGATGCAGCATGCCAGGTCATTTGGATCATTTATTTTTTTTTTTACATATTTTGCTATGATGTTATCTTTAAATGTTAGTAAGTAAATGTACAGAAGTTGGTATATGAATGCATTACAGATCATTCCTTGTAAAGAACAACATTTTCACAATTTTGAAAAATTAAAAAATATTCTGCCAAACTACATTCAAGAGTATAAAAAAGGAATTCTTTGATAGCTTTAAATTTCCAGTTCCCTTAAATGCTTTTATCTTAAGGGTAATTTTCTGACTTAAGTTCAAATTAATTTATTTCAATTTCTAATTCAATTTAAATAATTATACGGAATTAGAAACTTTTTTAAATATTTGTTTTTAAAGTGTTGATTCATGTTTGAATTAACTGTTGGAATGGGCTCCTCTGGGACACAATAAAGCACTAAGATATCACCAGGCTCTTTCCAATCACATTTCCTACTTAATCATATAAGCACATGTTCCTCATAATGACAGTCATCATGTTAATGGAGATGTGGAATTAATTTTGAAAATTAGCTACAGTTCTGTCTACTTTCTGCACAGAAGCCCAGCACATGAATTCATTACTCTATGTAGAGTGATAATTAGAATGGATATCCCTTTATGCTAAATCATAAAAATAAACTCAGTGACTAAAATAAACAAGCGATGTTGCAGCTTTCTGTGAACAGAGTACTGAAATTAGCTCTGTGTCTGTCCTTGACTGTTGATTTTTATTTCATTTATATATTTTTTCAATTCAGCTTCATGACATAAAATATGTCCAGTTAGATTTCCTGAAACAAAATCTAGTGTAATTGTACTTCATAAGTTATATTAATTTTTTAAACTATAAAATATTATCTAGGCATAATTCAACAGATTATGAGATTTTTACTATAGTATTGATGACTATAGGGATCATATTGTACAGATCTGTAAAATTCTGCATCTTCCATAATTGAAGCATTACCTTAGTTGATGAGCAATAAACTTTCCAGATGACTTCTGAAAATATGTCACAATCAGTTTCCAGAAATCTTTCAGAAAAAAATTAAACCTTGCACAATCAATGCTTAATAGACTTTCTCATATGATTCTACATTAATGCAAACATTTAAAAAGCCAGTTCTAATAACTGGATTTTGAACATTAGAAATTGTCAAAATCCTCTGGGAAAACTGTTAAGACAAATACAAACCACAACACAAAATTCTATCAGAAGGAATCTTATCACCTTGGTGATTCTCTTATGGTTTGATTTGATTTATTTCTATTCCTTATTTTCATCCAATTGCTATGGTTGTTGGACAAGGTTTATAGCTTCTGGCAGAAGAAAATCAGTGACAGTAACTTAGAGGAACCTTAATCCCACGAAAGAAATAAATGCTTGTCAATCAAGAAGTTTTAACCTTTACCAAGTTTTGACCTTTACATTTTCAAGGTGAGCCTATTATTTGGAAGAGAGCAAAACAAAACTCCACAGGATGTGCCATGATCAATACAATCAACAGACCTTCACACTGTATGTTTAAAGGTATTAAGAAGATAAACAAACACATCAGAATGTTACCAGTTGAAACAATCCTGTATTGGATGCTTGCCTCATTTGGGAATTTAAAATTGATCTATATCTTGAACTCAGCAGTAATGCACTCCTGGTTTTGCAAAAGAAGCAGAGAGAAGTTAGTTAAATGTTAGCAAATATTTCCAAGTATAGATTTGGTGGCAACTTAACACCTTCATCAGTTGTAACAAGTGAAACATGAAGAATGCAAAATATTTTTGTTTCTAAATTAAATTTTCATAATTCCTCTTTCATCATCTATTAAAACATTTTGACTACCTGCTGTGCATAAGGGGCTGTTCTAATATCTGACAGTGACAAATGAAACACATATTTTCTTTCCTTTTATAAATTGTATTTAGATCTGAGAGACAATATGAAGTATTTTAGTGCACTGCAATATTTAATCACACTGTGACAATAATTTGAAGGGGAAAGATATGTCAAATAATAAGATGTTCAGACTCAACCTGAATTTAAAAAAAAAAAAAGTGGAGTTGGAGATTTGTTGACAGATGGAAGGAACCATGTTTGAAAGACCCAAGATTAAGATGAATCTAAGATGGAAGTAGGGGCAGGGAGTGGGCTCAGGAAATAACATGAAAGTTCAATATGTCAGCCAGAATAAGGACCATGTGACATTTGGTCTGTTTGTCATATGCTTAAATTTACACGGTCTTTTGTTTGCTATCCACCGTGTTTTGAAACGTTGTAGTCAAGTATATATCTCGTCTGTCCAATTCACTTGCCTAACTCACCACGCCATGGCTTCCTGAAATTGTAGCGTCACTTGTTTTTAGTTTTAGGAGTGTTTTTCAGCCACACCTTCTTAGAATGTCAACTGGCAGCAATGACTTTCTCATCCTTTTTTAATTAATTTTGGCACAGAGTTTAATTGCAAGTGAAGGTTACTTTCAGGTTTGCTTGATCATCAGCATTTGTGCTGTATAGTAGGATGGTCCCACTGGTAGGCAATACTAGTTTATGCTTAGTTTTTAGAAGTGACTTCTCTAGACCTTCTAATGATCCCTCCATAGTTATTGAGGCATCTAATATGACTGAGTAGATTTTGTATTCCTGTAATTTCTGTATTTCAGAAACTGTTTTGTATGTGGTTCCTTAACCATTGTTATTAATGTCATTTATAAGTTTGTATTATCTATAATCAATAATTTGTAATGGACATTATACATAATATATCTTCATAATACTATTTAGAAAATTCTCAAGGAACATGTGTATTGACCTCTGAATACTTGGCTGCTTTTCCCTGGGGAGCACTTATGAGCAGTGTGCTGCAGAAATCCACACACTTTTCTATCACCCTTCCCTTTGTCTTCCTAACTTACAGTGGACTTCTTCCCCTGATATGGTTCACATATCTTTCCATTATCCTTGATTTTTTTTTACTGAAAAAAGTTTGCAATAACTACCAGAGTTTCCCAAGTCGCTTCTTTTCTCTCAGGGTGTAGAGTTATCCATTGCTTATTGTTCTAATGCCTAAAACTAATTGTGTTTGTCTATATTGTCCAATGTTCGAGAGTTAAAGGCAGTGTATCAAATTCTATGCCAATGACCCTGGGATAATAGATTTAAAACTTCACATTGTTAATGGCAATGTTGCTAGAAGAAAATAAACCATAATCTCTTGCTTCAGATAGTTTTCCATAACTAAAAAATGACACATGAGTACGAATAAAAATACTTAAAAATTGAATTATGGTCCTAGTCACCAAAGCTGCAAGGGCTCTTCAATCTATTAACATAGACACTGTATAAAATAAAAATCTGTCAGAAGCCACTGCTATACTTTTATTAATTATAGTCATCTAAATTTAAATGATATTTTTCTAATATGAAAAATTTAGAGACGAAAATGTTTGGGCTACTTTAATAGGCAGTTTGAGAAATAGGGACTAGACAACTTTGTGTGTGTGTGAGTGTGTGTGTTTCAAATTTATACACATGCTGTTATGTACTATATACATGACATGTAGCATGTGACATAATTATATATTTTAAATATAAGTAAATTATAATTTTAAGATATGTGGGATTTTGTTACTTATAAGTACTTCTTTCCCTACCATTATCGATGGCACTTGAGATTTTCCGTATAAAATAGATGAAAAGTTTCGTTTGGTAACCCAGAAAGAAGGGATGCCATAATTGTCAAAAAATAAAGTTTTAACAGAAATCTCTCATTTTCCTTTCAAGGAGTTTGCATGTCAAAAATTCACCCTAACTAGATTTCATGGCTTTGTTTATGAGGGACCTTAAAGGAAAAACACATGAGAAATTTGAAGGTAAGTGTTCTTTTAAAAATTAAATTTTTAGAGTTGAGTTAATATGTCTGTTTGCTAAAAATATGCTTGGTGATATTTGTACTATAAATCTATTATAAAGCCAAGATGTTGGAGATGCCAGAGCTGTAGGATACCTGCCAAGGAAGGCTACTAATAGGGAGTGAAACCAGCGCAAGCAAAAGAAGTGTGTTGCAGTCAACAAAGAAGACACAGATCTGCAGAACACTTCAACTTTGGACATGAAGACACAGAGGTTGGAATTTATCCAGCTGGTTTTAGGTCTTGCTTGAGAGGTCTAAACTTCCTCCATTTCACAAACTGGGTCTGTTTCAGTTTCATAAACAAAGGGCTATTAATCAAGAACACCCCTGACAACAAGGACGAGGGAGAGAGATCATACAAGGCCCAAGTCAGTCCCACATTATCTCAAACCAACGACCAAAAAAGGACAGTTCCCATAACCCCCTGAAACAGGCCGGAACTTGCCCAAGTATGCCCACATATTGTAGCTAGAGTTTTCCTGCCTGGCCCACAGTCAGGACAAATCTCTCTTACCCGCCAGTCCCACAGTCATTCAGACCCAACCAAGTAAACACACAGAGACTTATATTGCTTACAAATGTATGGCCATAGCAGGTTTCTTGCTAACTGTCCTTATATCTTAAATTAACCCATTTCTATAAATCTATACTTTGCTACGTGGCTCGTGGCTTACCAGTACCTTACATATCCCTTGTCATGGCAGACGCTGGCAGTGCCTCTCTGACCCAGCCTTCCTGTTCCCAGAATTCTCTTCTCTGCTTGTCTCGCCTATACTTCCTGCCTGGCTACTGGCCAATCAGCATTTTATTTATACAGAGTGATATCCACAGCACACATATGGAAAATCAAAAATAAAAATGTATTAATGTAACTGTTGCTTGTTTGATGAATCACATTAGAAATGACATAGTTGTTCCTAGAATTTCCCTAGCTATGCTTGAAAGGACCTGTAGGTCATTGTCCCAGGTCACTATTTTGTAAAAGTGGTTGACCATGCATGCTGGTAAATAAACACTCTTTGCTTTCACATACCAAAAAGGAAATTAAAAAAAAACAAAAACCAAAAAACATGCTGTGGGATGGTCTGTATGTCAAATGTGTTGCTCTGATTGGTCAATAAATAAAACACTGATTGGCCAGTGGCCAGGCAGGAAGTATACGCGGGACTAACAGAGAGGAGAATTGAGAGAACAGGAAGGTGGAAGTAGTCACTGCCAGCCACCGCTATGACATGCAGCATGTAAAGATGCCGGTAAGCCACGAGCCATGTGGCAAGGTATAGATTTGTAAAATGGATTAATTTAAGATATAAGGACAGTTAGCAAGAAGCCTGCCACAGCCATACAGTTTGTAAGCAATATAAGTCTCTGTGTTTACTTGGTTGGGACTGTCGGGTGACAGAGATTTGTCCTGACTGTGGGCCAGGCAGGAAAACTCTAGCTACATAAACCTATTATAAAAATTTGCCTATCATGCTTTACATCAGGATTGACAAATGAAATTATATTTAAATCATCTGAAAATAATTTTAGCATGAGTTGAATTAATGAGTGCCAAAGCAGTTGTAGGATCAAATGGCAAGTTTACTTACACTGCTATATGTAATAAACTTCCAGGCTTTACATTAATAGTATAGCAATATGCAAAACCAGTAAAATTAAGGGATATATAAGAAGAGGTCCTTGATGCTTTCATACCTCCTTGTTCCACCTTTTATCTCTTTTCCACTCTTTTCCAGCAGTTCACAGCTGAGGAGGTCAGTTCACACACTATATACATATTAACACCTACAGTGTGTCACCACTGTGCTCTCTGCTGGAAATACACCAAGACGCAGTGCTGAGGTATGTCCAGTCTGTGAGATGACACAGTTGGGGTGTGTTTTGTTGCCATCTGGCTGCTTAGTGGGTCCAGGAGTGCCTTCCATGCCAAGTCCACACTGGGAGCTTCACAGTGTGCCTCCGTGTTCCACTCACTCCAATTCCCATTCTCCAATAATCAGCTTCTGCAGAACAGGGCTGGGCAGCAACTGGGAGTGTATTAAATTTTATTTAGAACTATAGCACAATTTGTGTTGTGGACTTAAAGGATGAATACCTTGAAAGAGATTGAAACCATTTTGATACAAAGAAATGTATCATTAGAAAATTATACAAAATTCAAAGTGAACTAGAGAATTGCAGGCAGACAATATCCTCCCAAGAGATTTCCAGTGGAGTAAGAAAGCATTAAGAACATGTAACATGTTAACTTATTTCTAAAAAAGGCCTGTTGAATTTTATATCTACCATTGTAAGAAATAACACCAAAGCTGACTTTAAGAAATAATCTAAGCTATCTTGGCTGTACAAAAATCTGAGACTTGCAGTCAGACATCTGTGGGACCTAGGTGAATCTGTGTAACCGGGAGTGTAAATACTCTAAAGTTTCACAGAGAAGCATGTCACTAAAAACGCAAGGTTTAGGGAAAATTGGACACAGTGCACAGGGGTTTAGCGGCAAAGAGCAACAAGCAGAATCAAACAATGGCGCTAATAGGCCGGGGGAGCTGTTCCTTGGACAGTGAATTAAAAACACACATCACACTGTTTATGTGTAAGAAAACCCCATCCTGCAGAGACGCACAGGAGCAATTTCACTGCTCAGTTCCACTGTTTTCTTCTTTCCTCACTGGAACTGTCTGTAGGTTTTTCTTATAACCATGACAGATGATCTTCTGGACTTCACCAAATTTTACCTCTTTCTTCCTATTCTGAACTTCCCCATGTAGATCCAATTAGTCCATGATACAATCAAACAGCAAATGATTTTTAAAATATTTTGAATATCTTTTAAACCATATTCCTTTAAAAATATTACTTAATATGTATCCTTGCTTTAGTTACTATAACCACAGAAAGTATTTGAAATCACTTTTATTTCTATTATTAAAACCACAGAATTTAACTCAACTCCTGGTTTTCTGTGTGACAGCCTACTGGTTTCCTTTTGTATTTGTAATCATTTCACTAGTCTATGTCTTTATACACTTATTTCAAAACAGTTACCTCAAGGGCTTCTGAAGTTTCTGAAGACATGTACACATTCTTCATGCTTGCCAAAACAAATGCCAATATAGCTGGCATACAGCTCATGATCCTTCTAAAATCCTTTCAAAATAGTATGAATATTCAATTATTTTCCAGAATTTATTATTTCTGACACGTTGCATAAGAAATCTAATCTTATCTCGTGTCTGACAAACATTTATTGCTCAAAATTTTTTCCACTGTCTAGGAAGAGATTTCTTTTAATGTACATAAACATCTTGTCCTATCGTCTTTCTGCCTGGGTCCACTGTCATCACAAGACGGAGAGGCCGGGAGTATTGTTTTGCATGGCTCCTTGGAAAGATTGCAGGTCCATATTGCCAGGAATGGAGACCTTCCTTCCTTGGCATGTGGGATTTTCCATACATTTATTGCAATGCTCATTCTAATTTCTAAGTGCCAGTGATCCAAGAGGGAACTAGATGGCAGGAAGACCCCTTTCTGTGAACTAAATTGGGAGGTCACGCACTAAAATTTCTATGATGTTCTATAGGCTACATAAGTGTTTGTATGTTAGTAAAGGAGGAAACTGGTATTGACTGGATGTGATTACCAGACTGTGGCCACCTTTCACAGACAACCCTAACACTACCACCTCTCCATTTTCCTTCCCGAGGTCATCAGAGGTCAGCAATCTTTACACTTGGATTAGGTTTCTTGCAGCTAAGCTTCAGAGAAAAGTAATTGCCAATTAGGCTGCCTCTGCTTACCTTTTCTGTCTTTCAACTTTACTTTTTATATAATGTAAATAAAAAATACAAATCCTAAATGGCTATTTCGTTAGTTTTCAAATTTTATTTCTGCAAATATTCAGTTTAAGAGAAGTTGAGACATTAATTATTTGTCATACATTATTTGTTTTCTGAGTATTAATTAGTCCATTCTTTTTGTTATAGATCTTGTGATCAATAGCTCTGTTTATTAACTGTTTTTCTCTTTAATTAAATTTGGATATTAAAATTTATTCATACACATACACATAATATATGCTGACCACCCCTGCAACCCATCCTTTCCTATCTGTATCCCACACCTACCTCTTCCCTTCATGTTAGTCCATTGTAAGTTACTTGTAATTAGAAATGTTAATTGATATTAAAAATATTCATAATATTTCCACTGAAGAAACTACTAATAAATCTTACATAGTAAAAATTATAGTCCATTTTACATCTAAGAAAGTAAATTAAATAGTGGACTGCTAGTATTTTTATGAGATTTCTAGTCAAGTAAAAGGACATGCATGTCCACTTACTGATTTTAATCATACAATGTTTGATATCAGAATATTTTGCTTTCCATGGAATGATGAATTATTTCTTTTCTAGCTCTGAAATACTGTTTTTCTTCTCTGGGACATTCTAGAAGCTTTAAAGTTACATTATTGATGTGATATCTCATCTGCAATGATTGACACACAAAGAATTAGTACTTGCTGGATAAAAATTAGGAAATAAAAATCATTCTTATTCATTTATATGTGTCTTACATTTATATTCAATTTTGCTTGAATCCTTGTAGTCTTCTAGAAATGTCTTGAAATAATAATTTTCTTCATCTATTAGATATTACTAAAACTTCCAATATTTTATCTACTAAACAAATAATAATTGTTTTATATGTAAAATTTATTAAGCAATATAAATAACACAAAGATGTCAATTAAATAATAATGAAAGTATGCTGACATCTATGCAACAATTGTTAATAGAAATGATTCTTTTGAGATAAGTCTGTGATGTAACACAGTTATGGGGTATATTCTTATTTTAATTTGTTAACATTAAAAAATCTAATTAAAATCTAATTACATCAATTTTCCCCCTCACTTGTATTTCTGCCATGTCTATACCTCCTCAAGTTCATAGCCTTCTCTTCTTTAACCTTTGTTGTTAATATACATATAAACAAATAAACGTTAATACACTTGGCTGAGACTCTTCACTGTGGCCTGAGTGCATATGTCTAGGGCTGCCAATTTGGTATTGGATAACCAATCTGGGGACTAGTCCCCTGGAGAGACTAATTCTCTCTCTCAGAAGTTATTAATTGATTGTGGCTCTTGATCTAGCGATGGGACCTGGGATACTTCACTCCTCTACATTGGGATGTCAGCTGATTTGGGAATTGTTCAGTACTTGTTTAGGCAACCACGTTGTTGAAATTTTATTGGTACAGCTTCCCTGTAACAACAAACAAAACAAAACAAAGAAACAAACAAATAAAAAAAACACACCAAACCAAAACAACAAAACAAACCACACGGTTACAGCAGACTTCCTGGTCTTTTGGCTCTAATGCTCTTTCTGTCATCTCTTGCATGATATTTCCCTAATCCTTAGGTGTAGTAATTGTGTTGTGTATGTATCTCTTGTGGCTGCGCTTACCATGGCCAGTTATTCTCTGCATTTTGACTCATCCTGTAACAGTCTTCTTCTGCTACACAATGAAGCTTCTTTGATGAAAATGAGGTCCACACTTCTGTGCTAGCATATGACCGAGTGTTTAGAAAGCAGTTAGACCTTATGGTTTAGGTGAGTGGTAGCAGTAGCCTCTCCTCTAAGATCTACAACACCACGAGCCGTGTGTAGTCCTTTAGATTTTACAGTACTGGGCAAGAGATCCTTTTGATAAGTGGACCTTGTTTTTAATTAGACAGCTATTAGTAATGAGCAAGATATAAATACCACTAGCTGCCCTGTCAGAGATGCCTTGCCACATTGGCTATTGTTTTGGTTCATAGGAGTTACCGCTGAGTAGGACTAATGATTGCTTTATCCCCTCAGCAGCTTGCATATCACATTCTAGGACTATGAAGGCTGATCTTCAGAGAGGAGGCTTTTATGTCACTTCCAGATTAAATCCTCTAGATTATATCCTCTAAATCGGAAGTATGTTGTGTTTTCAGCAATAGAGACTTCCCTTCTGCTTTTGGGAGGCAATCAAAGGCAATGGCGGTAACCTGCATTGTTTGAGGATTCCTTGGATTCCCTGAACCATTAAGAAAAAAGAAAAAAAACTGCATTATAATGTTCATTTCCCAAGAAAGTCAGATACTTAGAAATTAAGAAGGTAGCAGCTTCTGGTAGTTAAGTAAAGATGTAGAAATGTTAACCAGTATAGTTGAAACTGAACTTTAAATGATGACTTTCTGTAGGTTGCATTTCACCTAAAGTAGAAAGAGAAATCATATAAATTATAGATCATGCTTTAGGTAATCCAGGGCAGTTTTCTTTGCAAGTATATCATTTGCTATAGAAAGAAATAGTGGATCATCCTCTGAGTCAAATGGATATTGCAAAAAGAGACCAAGTTTAGGTTGGTGTCAAAATATGCCTATTCCTGGGCTACCTACAGGGATAGGAAGCCCTGGAAAGAACAGCTTGGTGTGACCCCTGGTATGTGTTTTTCAAAGGTTCAACAGAGTGCACTGTGTTTCAACTCGACTGACCTTTAAAGAAACTAGACATGACACCATTCTTATGAAGATTCCTCTAATTTATGGACATATTTCTGAGTATTCACCACAAAAGAATGAATTAAACCTGAGCTTCAGAGTAGTTATGAGGGAAAAGTGAAAGCAAAAAAAAAAATAAATTTTATGTTGCAGATCCTGTTTATATCACTCTTCATAAAAGTACAAATTTTGTCAGAGAATTCATATTCTGTAAAATAGTGTGAATTATGCAACTAAAACATTCCATCTTAAGGTTACAGACTGATTTTTTTTTTAAATTTCAGAATTATTCTTTGAAAATCACTCACATTTATTCAAAGTATTTTGATAAATGAATGCACCATTAACTCCTCCAACTTCCTTGGTACCTCCATGCTATCTTCCTACCACTTTCAAGCACCCCTTTTTATTAATTGTTGTCACTAACTCCCTGAGTTCAGTTAGTGCTGCTAATATGTGCATAGGTGTGGGGCCATCCACAAGGGCATGGGTAACCTGCCAGAGGTCATATTCCCACAGGAGAGTGATTCTCTTTCAACAGCAGTCTACTGCCAAGAGCTCCTCTGCTGAGACGGATGTCTCCCACCTGAATGTTGATGGGCTGAATCTTGTGCGGGGACCCCTTTAGTACAGCTGTATCTCCCCAAGAAACTCTCCCACTGTTGGGCACCACACACTCCTGAGGGAACATGCCAGTTTGTCAACAGTAAAGAAAGCACACTGAATGAATGTACTGTGTTTGTGATTTACACGTGTTAGTCTCTTCAAAGATGCACTGTCACCTTCACCTTGTGAGATGCCTCAGGGTAGTTGGAAACTTGGCCAGTGATTTCATTCGGTTAAGATGGGCTTCTTTGATAATTATTTACACTTTGATCTTCCGAATACATCTTTTCTTCTAAAGAAAGATTTATAAGCTAAACCACATTAGAAAATGAGTGTAATTAGGTTACAAATAAGAACAAGATGTTTATTCACATGAAATGAAGTCAATATTTCCTGGTTTAGTGAAGTGTCATGGAAAATCTGTGTGTTTAGGAACTGAGGTGCTACTGGGAGGTAGGAGGAAATTTAGGGTGTGGAGCCCAGTAGGAGGTCTTCAGGTCTTTCGGATAAGAGAACATTCTAAAGGGAGAGCAGGACCCAGGCATCTCCCTCTTTATCTCTTGCTTTCCGGACATTTAGTATTTTTATTTTTTTCCCCAGGATACATAGGAAGGTTTTCTTTGTAGGGAAGCAGGGATTAAATCAAACCAGCTGTAGTCCGTTGTTTGATCCAGTGCGAGCACATCACCTGCTTCCTCACCACAGGCCAGAGATCCAGCTGGAGCACCATCACTGCTTCCTCACCATAGGCCTGGAATGGAACAAAGAATTAAGCCTGGGCACCTCCAGGACTATGAGGCAAACAAACATTTTCTCTTCATGATTTAATTATCCTGACATTTGATTAATAACAGAATTTTGATTAACCCATAGTATTAAAAATGTAAGTGACTAGATTTTATAAGTAAAATCTTCATATAATGAAGTTAAAAGATAAGCAAGTATTAACAATTGCTATGTAAGCTGCTCTATCAAAACTAATTATTTCATTAAAACCATAATCCTTTATTCAAAGAGTAAACATTTAAATTTAGTGAAGTGTAAATATGAATCACTTAGAATTCATGCAAAAAGATTTGATACAATATTATTGTTTCTTGGACTCGATTTCTATCCATTATTAATGACATGTTATTTTAATTACATTCTGATCTGTTTCCAAACATCATTTTTCCTTCATTGTTGTAGTTTTTTTCTGTCCCAAGATTTTTCCATTTGCATTTTCTAAGTGAAACCCAACTGGAATTTGTGTGCACGACACAGAGCCAAAGATGCCAAGTATGATTGTATTGTCAGTTCCTAACGTGTAATTAAAAAGATAAATAACCTGTTACAACATTGCTAAAATCTTTTGAATAAATTAATCAATAGGATATTGCTGTATTCTTCTCCTCTTTCTCTTTCTAACCCACGTAATTAATATAATTATGTATCCCTGTTAGAACAAGAGCAAAAATGAAAACACTGTGAATCTTACACCTATTTTTAATCAGTGACTAACCACTTCACACTTTGATTTGTATGAGTTTATCTCCAGCAGTGCCCATGTTGAGGTTTGTTTCCCAAAACAGTGACCATGGAAGACAGCGAGGATCTCTCGCCTTTGACACACTGGTTACCAGGTGCCTGCTCACATTCTCTTCTGTCCTCATGCTGCACTCTCTTCTGTTCCCCCACACATGTGCAGGAAGTGGTCCTAAAGAAAGCCAACTAAGCATATGTATGTGCTTTTTAATTAATATGTTAATTAATGGAGGGTCTGATTGTATAATTGTGGAATAAAAACCACGACTTGAATTTTGAGACTCTTGAAACTATTATAATGTGATAAGAAAACATTTGTTGTTTTTATGAGCAAAAATGTCACTAATGCTGTAGTAACACTGATCTGTTACCTGTGTTTACTATATAAGACAGTGTTTCTCAACCTTCCTAATGTTGTGAATCTTTAACACAATTCCTCATGTTGTGATACACCATAAAATTATTTTCATTGCTACTTCATAACTAATTTTGCTACTGTTATGAACTGTAATCTGATATGTAGGATATTTGATATGTGACCTCTGCAAAAGTGACCTTCAACCCCCAAGAGGTCGTGAGCTCAGGTTACGAACTGCTGATTTAAGAAGAAATATTAGATTTTACATAGACATCACCAAGACAGAGCTTCAGGTGTGGCTCAGCAGGAGAGTGCTTGGTTAGCATGTATCAAAGCCTTCATTTGATCCCTGACGTGAATCAGATAGCAGAAGGGCAGAGGGTAATAGTTTTCTCAATTAAGTTAAAGCCTGCTTTATGATTTAAACAAAAGAAGAAAAACAAGGAAAGAAAGAAAGGCAACCAGTCTCTAGAATCATAAGCCAAGATGTACCTGCTTACTTTATTAAGTGCCCAGCTTCAAGGTGTACTTTACCAACAGAGAAGAGAGGAATGGTGGGTAGTAAATTCCTGGAAGCATGTAATTTGTATTCTGCACCTCCCTCATGAGACACTCTTGGTAAAAGAAAGTTTTTTGTTTATCGGGTTTAGTCTTTCAATTAATATTTAAATAAAATCTGAAGTCCATTTATGATGTTAGCGAACCAGTGAAAACAAGTATCATTAAAGTTTTCATGTAAAGGAATTATAGTAGAGCACTAAATCAAATGATATTCCTATGTTGTGCAGTTTTTATGTCTATAAGGAGCAGAAACCTGAAAGAAAACAGAACTGATTTTAGCTTATATCAAAACTATCTAGAAAATCAATTCACAGTGACTATCACCTTCAATAAAATCTATATATTGGCTATTTATCTTCTAGGGACAGATCCTGTTAAAGGGATAGATTCTATTCTACTATCTGTGTTCAAGACAAGGGGATATTCAGAAAAGCCTAGGTATTGGGTTTTCTATGATTATTGGAAACATACATTAATGGATGAAAATGAGACCTGGACAAATATGGTGATATTTTATTTGTACTAAAATGTTATTGGTATGTTAATAAATAAAGTTGCCCAGGGGTCAGAGCTATTAGCAAGCCATACGAAAGCAGGGCGGTGGTGGCGTAAACTTGTAATCCCAGCACTTGGTAGGCAGAGCTAGGTAAGTCTCTGTGTGTTCAGGGATACAGCCAGCATTGAAGACACACGCCTTTAATCTCAATACCAACCATAGAAGACCTGGAGGTCTGTACAGACAGGCAGTGACGAGGCGGTCATGTGGTTGGGTTTACAACCAATGAGAAGGCAGAACAGAAAGTCTATATAAAGACTTTAACACAGGAAGTAGATCTCTTTTGGAGAGGTAGGACCACCGCAGGAGGAAGGGTAAGATTTTTGCTCTTAGCTCTGACCTCTTGACTTTCTTCTTTGCATTGGTTCTGTGTTTCTTATTTAATAAGATGGTTGGTTACATCTACAGACAAATCATAGATTGAATCAGAAAGAAATGACACCCTTCACAGAAGGGAAGCAGTATGGCATGGCTCAGAGTAGCTAGAGTTCCAGGTAATGCTAACATGGTAATGTTGAAGTTAGGCCTGCATCAGTGTAGGGTACGTAAATATTGAGAAGGATTCTGGACCAAATTTTGTATTGAGTTAAGTAAATCTAGCCAGTTACCGTTTTATGTCACCAGGAATATTTATGTATAAAAGTCATGAATATTAACTTAAACACATTCAAATTTTTCCATTTTTGTTAAAAAGTTATGGGTTATGATAATTTTGATATTATATTTTCCCAAGACAAAGTTAAATATGAATATCAAATATTAAGTTTATAGGAGCTATAGTTTAATCCTGATATTAAGAATTTATAGGGAAATGTTAGAGGAATATTTGAAGTATATTATTCCAGATATTACAAGTTAGAGGTGACAATATCAAGGTATGAGGTTATTAAGATCAACAGTCTTATTTCAGTTGCCATTTTGTTTTTATTTTAATGTGTTTAGTCAAAGTTTGAAGCTTCCCTTGGGAAATAAAATATATGTGTGTCGTAACTGTGCAGATATTTGATCATATTAGTTATTTTCATATGAATGGATTTGTGTATGCAGCTGTTCTTTTATTAAAAGGCCTTTAATGCATGCAAACTCTAGCAAAATACTGAAGGACTAAGGAATTGCACCTGCTAGCTATGCACAGCACAGGAAAGGCTGAAATATTAATGTTAGATTATTTTAATTTAGTTTTGAAACCTTTTAAGTTTATTTTGATTTTATAGAATGAGAAAAGTTTACAGGAAAGAAGTTATGAGTTTTCTATTTTATTTTTTTCTTTTTCTTTTTTCTTTTTTTTTTTTTTTTAGCAATAGAGATATAGCCAATTCTTTCCTGGGACTGCTGACCTTTGTCACATTATTTAAACTATACAAATTTTTGTAATTTATGTTTGTGTGAGAAGGAGCTGGGTCTACTGCACTGGTTGGCACCCAAAGGTTGAGAACTGCTGCCTGAACGTTCAGCAGATTGACACTTTAATGCAAACACAGTGAAGACAACCCTTTAATTTAAAATCTGGTGGGCTCAATGAAAGCAAGAAAAAATGTTTAACTGGAATGCAGATATCATTTTAAGATTATTTCAGTTAAGCCACCCTGAACAGTGGTGGCATATACCTTTAATCCTAGCACTAGGAAAGCAGATCCCTAAATTCAAGGCCAGCGTGGTCCAAACAGAGAGTCTCAGGACAGCCAGGTTTATACAGAGAAACTCTGTCTTGAAAGACCAAAGGAAAATTAATTTCAGTAAAATAAATGTTATATATTTATAGATTATATAAATCAGTTATATAATTATACAATTAATGTACATAAATTAAATAATATAAGTTAAATATAAATGGTTTTAATTTATATTATTTAAGTTAATATAATAATCATATGCACATAATGTTTACTTAAATAATATAAATTAAATATAATGATTATTAATCATTAAATAGATGGCTTTATTAAATTGCATCTTTATCCCACAGAATTAGAAGAAAAACTGTTTCCTTCCTCAAGAATTAATAGCCCATATTCATAAATGTGAATAAAGTGAAACCATGACGGCAAAAGTAACAATGACTCTTTTTATGAAGTCATTACGGTAAAAACCGTGGCCTGCTGAACCCCAGGCTGTGTGGAGCCAGTGGCATAGCACTGCTTTGCTACCGAGGACGCTTTGTGAGCTTGTTTTTCTGTTGACAATTGCAAGCGCTGTAATTGTCTGTGTAATTGGCTAATTGTGGGTTCAGTGAGCCTTGCTTGTTCTGAAATGATGGGCAGGTGGCTAATGGTTGTCAAAATTATTTCCACGTGCAATAAAAATGTATGGGTTTAAAACTGAGGCTATAAAGAGGAAAGTCACTAATGTTAAAATCTGCCTTTAGACATTTGACACAGGTTGAGAAATTCATTTCAATAGTATCATAACCATTTAATCCTGGAGCATTCCCCCCCCCGAAAGAAAATTTCAGCAAAATATTATATATATGTATATACAATATATGTATAGACATACACACACACACACATACACACACACACGCACACACACACACA
>CABHPQ010162964.1:0-25477 GCA_902168405.1 Peromyscus aztecus | reverse complement strand
ATTAAGTATGCTTGGCATGATAAGCCATTGGCCATTGGTGATCAATTCACCTTCAACCAGAAGTTTCAGCCTTGAAGCAGGAAACTTGTTCCTCTGATAACTAATCTTGTCCCCACCCTGTCTGATTTTCTAGGATCTCTTTAGTAATGTAGTTTGAGTATGTTGAAGCTAGGTGTGGTGGAGTACACCTGTAATCCCAACACTTGGGAGGTGGAGGCAGGAATATTAGGAGTCCAAGGCTAGCCTCTGCTACATGCTGAGTTTAAGGTTACATAAGACCTTGTCTTATGTCATGTGTTTGAAAGGACTTGTAAGTATATTTCTCCTGTGTGTTACAGCTAATAGCGGATATCTTCAGGAACCAAGGATAATGGGATAAACACTTAAGGAAAACCGTTATTATGGATATGTTTAGATAGGAGACATCATGGTTTTAGGTCCCATGAAGCAGGAATCATAGACAAAATAAGACAAAATACAAACCGGGCATGGTGGTACCTGTTTATAATCCCAGCACTTGGCAGGCTGAGGCAGGAGGATTGCTTCAAGTTCAAGGGCCGCATAAGTGAGTCCAAGGTCATTCTGGAATATGTGGTGAAAACTTATCTCACAAAAGGAAAAGAAAGCCAAAATATACTCATCACAATACCTTGTATTCCTGACCTGCCCCTGCGTTGTTGTTCTGATCATTGTTCTGTGGTCACATTGATCATCTCTTGGACTCAGAGCTCCTGAATTCTAGGACGTTCCCAGAGATGTATTCCCCACACTTTATAAAACCAGTTCCCTGGGGCTGGAAAGGTGGCTTAATGCTTAAAAGCACTTGGTGCTCTTGCAGAAGACCAGAGTTCTGTTCCCAGCACCAAAATTGCATGAAACTCCAGCTCTAAGGGATCCAATGCCCTCTTCTGGTATTTTTGGTCACTGCACTCGTGTGCACATACACACAGAGAAACATAAATAAATCTTTTTTAAAAGGCAATTCCTTTTATACTTGGAATCTTTACACACATGTCACCTACCCTGAGAAGTTCTCCATTCACCTTATTTGAACCAGCCTTCCCCTAATTCCAGAATGAAAACCTTGCCCTTTATCCTTTGCAGAATGACATACTTTATGAGCCCATAGAGATCATCGCAACACATGGGTAGCAGGACAGCTTTCCAGCTGGGTGTCGGATGGTATTCAAAGCAACAGCCTGGAATCTTCTTCCCCACAGATTGGCCACTCCTGTTTGGCCACACAGGTTTTATTGGTCACTAACCTTTAGCCTTCCTTGTGCTGAAGGGAAGAATTTCAGCCTTGAAGAAGGTGGCTGGTTCCTCTGCAAACTGGTACAACCCTTAACACATCAGGTTTTCTAGGGACTTTCCAAAAATTGACTTAACATCATTATTATTATTGTCCATTATCTTTTTAACTTTTTTTTTTGAGACAAACTCTCACTTTGTAACTCTGACTGACCTGGAACTCTCTATGTAGACCAGACTGACCTCAAACTCACAGAGATCTGACTGCCTCTGACTTCCAAGAGCTAGAATTAAAGACATGACCCACTATGCCTGGCTATCTCTTTTTTTATTTATTAAATTAGCTTTATTTTAGATGTATGAATGTTTTGCCTGCTTGCATGTATGTATACCATGTGCATGACTGTTGGACCCCCTAGAACTTGGGTTAAAAGTCAGTGTGAGCTATGACGTGGGTGCTGGAACCTGGGTCTTCTTGTTCTTAACCAGTGAGCCATCTCTCTAGCCCTTCTTTTAAGTGTGTGTGTGTGTGTGTGTGTGTGTGCTGGATGTGCACCAGAACACCTGTGTGGAAGTCTGAGGACAACTTGCAGGAGTTGGTTCTCTCTTTCCATCATGTATACCATGGAGACTCAAATTCAAGTTGTCAGACTTGGTAGCAAATGCCTTTACTGCTGAGCCATCTCACTGGCCTCTGCTATTATTGTTTGAGACAGGGTTTCTCTTTGTAGCTCAGGCTGGTTTCAAACATCCTCCTGCCTCAGTCTCTCAAGTGCTGGCATAACAGATGTGTGCCACCACATTCAGGAACACCTCCCATTTTAGGAAATGCTTGCTTTTTCTTTCTAACTTAGAATCTACCCTTGTGACAAGGCTCTCGGGTAAATTATGAACCCATTTTAAAGGAAAGAGAGCTGAGAGCTGGGTGTGGGTGGCACACACCTGTCATACTCACACTTTGCAGGGTGAGGCAGGAGGATGGTCAGGAGGATTCTAGGCTAGCTCAGGCTGCCAAGCAAGACCATGTCTCATGCAAAACAAAACAAAACAAAACAAAAAAAGGAAGCAAGGAAGTTGTGAGTTTTATGACTTATTCAAAGCAGGGATTAGCATTAAGCAGATGCAGGGTCATAGGCAAAGATATGGAATCAAGGACTATTGATTGGGTAAGGATGTTCACAGGGGAGATAAAAGGAGACTTGTGGGGATGATAAGAGCTAGAAAGGAGGCCCTTTGGCTCCTGTTGCTCGGCAGTGGCAGTGACTCAGAGAGGGCCAGAGTTGACAGGGGCTGGGCCCTGTAGAATGTGGGATGGAGTTTGTGTCAGGATATCGGAGTAGGAATGAGCTATGCAGAGGGTCTAGAATAGCTGTGGTGAGTCATCTTGAAGTGCATAGGATGTGGTTAGGGCAGAAGATTCTGGACAAGATAGATTTTCAGAATGCAAGGAGTCTAGAATCTTCTTGAATATAAAATATACAGTTTTGTCGGGGTAAATATTTTGAAGGTTCCAAGAAGCTCTTGGGGAAGGTCTAGCTACAGAATGCTACTGATATGAGTTCATGAAAGGACTGAATAGCACGAATGGAGTTGGGATAGGCAGGTATCAACTATCAGCTCCAGTTTATGGTGGCCGTGATGATGTAGCTGTGGACTTGGATGGTATTTGGGTTGGAGAACTCAAGCTATTGAGGTGTTTCAAGGCTGGTAGAGGGGATGTGGCTGGTAGTGAATGTGACTCTGTGGTTCCAAAGGGACACTTAAGGCAGAGGGAACAGAGAAGGGAGGAGCACACCGTGAGTTAGGCACAGTGGGTTGGGGGAGGCAGGCAAATTAACCCAGTTTTATTGTATGTCCTTTGTCCATCTCTGCTTCGGAGTGTTTCTGATGGTCTCCCAGATCCAACGCAGATATTTTGAGACTCGTGTGTAGACACCAGGTCGGTTGGGCTGTCCACATGGAAAATCTCCCCATGAAATGATGCCATAGAGTTTGCCATTGCAAACCAGTGGGCCTCCAGAGTCACCCTGGTTGGAGAAGAGAAAGAAGGGCTCTTGATAAGGCTGAACAGAAGGTAGAGATGGGGGAGATGTGGGGAGGAGAGTGAAAGGCGGAGAGAGACAGATGTGGGGAGTCAAAGAGATAGAGAGTCAGAGGGATGGAAAGCCAGGGAGATGGAGAATCAGAGATGGAGAGTCAGGGAGATGGAGAGTCAGAGGATAGAGAGTCATGGAGATAGAGAGTCAGAGGGATGGAAAGCCAGGGAGATGGAGAATCAGAGATGGAGAGTCTGGGAGATGGAGAGTCAGAGGATAGAGAGTCATGGAGATGGAGATTCAGAGAGAGAGAGAGAGAGAGTCATGGAGATGGAGAATCAGAGAGACAGAGAGTCATGGAGATGAGAGTCAAGGGGATGAAGAGTCAGAGAGATGGAGAATTAGAGGGATGGGCTGCATGCCTCCCACATTCTCTGTATCTCACCTCACAAGAGTCCTTCCCGCCTTCTTTGGTACCGGCACAGAGCATGTTGGCAGTGATCTTCCCGGGATACACCTGCCGGCACTCCTCATCTGAGCGCAGTTCAATGTTGGCACACTGCAGGGTTTTGGGGTAATTCACTGGGGAGGAGAGAGACCATCTGAGGAGGCTTGTCCTGGGCGTTCAAGAGTCAGAGTGGGCAGGAAGTGAGATGGGCTAAGAAAGATGAAGTGAGAGGTGAGGAAGAAAGCAGTAGAGAAACGAAAAACGGACAGACACGGGAAGCAAATGAGGATAAAAGGGGGGGAGGGGGAGAGCTAGGGTAGGGGGAGACAGGGACGGGGAGAGAGAAGAGACCTGAAGGTGGGGTGCCGGGGAGGTACCCCGTTACTTTCCATGCAAACACGAGGACCAGAGTTCAGATCCCTAAAACTTATGTAAATGTTGGGAGCAGGCATGGTGGCCTGCCTAGAATTTCAACCTCAGAAGAGACGAGATCTCCAAAGCAAGCTGGTTAGCAAGGCCAGTCATAATGGTGGGTTTTGGGTTTGATAGAGAGACCCTGCCTCCATGAATAAGGTAGAGGAGTGACCAAGGACGACTCCCAACATCAACCTTGAGACTCCACTTGCACTCACACACGTGTGTGTGCCCCACACAAGCAAATGTGCATGCACACACGCACACCACATGTGTGTGAAAATGGAAAAGGGGAAAAAGAGGACTAGAGCTGGGTGGGATGCAAGGAATGGTGAGAGAAAGTGAGAGGCCAGAGAGGAGTGTGAGGGAGAGAAAGATACAGAAAGGTGATGGAGAGAGCAAGGGGTTGCTGGGGAGACGCCTGCTGACATATGCTATGCTATATGTTAGTCATGTGTATAACACATACCTAAAGATACACTTTTTATAGTCCACCCACCTCCATAAGACACACTTACTCAATGCATTATGTAAATTACAAATATGTAAGTCATAAATATATGTATTAATGTATATAATAATGTGTTAGATGTTACATAATAAACATTATCATACAATCTTTATTTTTCAGAGCTAGGGATTGAAGCTTCAGATAGGCAAGACGCATTCTCTACTGCTTCTCTACTTCCCCAGCCCTTTTAATTTTATTTTACTTTTAAAAACTTTTGTGTACATGTGTATGTGTGCTAAAAACAGGTGTGAGGAGGTCAGGGAACAACTTTGGGAGTCAGTCCTCTCCTTCCATCATGCGGAGGATTTAACCCAGGCTGCCAGGTGGTAGCAAGCACCTTTACTCACTGAGTCCTCTAGCCAGCCCTATTTTACTTCTTTAAAAAGAAATTTTGAGACAGAATCCTCAGAGTAGCTCAGACTGGCTTCTCTGTAGCTTAGGCTGACCCTGAACTTGTGATCCTACTCAGTCCCCCAGGTGACTGGCATTATAGGCCTGTGCCACCAGGCTCAGCTTATTATACAATCATTTATTCTGAGTCTGAAGAGACGGCTCAGTGAGTAAGAGCACTTGCTGCTCTCCCAGGGGAGATTCTCAGCTCCCCTGCCAGGCAACTCACAACTGCCAGTGCCTCCAGCTCTAAGGGGATCTAGTGCCTTCTTCTGGCCTCTGTGGGCACCTGCACTCACATGCACAAACCCACACATAGACACACACACAGAATTAAAATTAAATCTCATATATATATTATATATATATATATAATGTATATATAATCCCAGTACTTGGGAGGCAGAGGCAGGTGGATCTCTGTGAGTTCCAGGACAGTCAGGGCTACAGAGTGAGACCTTGTCTTAAAACACACACACTCACTATATGTGTGTTTGTGTATTACTCATACATTTGTAATATTAATATTAATTTGTAATATTAATATTAAGGAGATACATGCCTTCATTTATGTAGACTTATTTTTATAAAGGGATTGGAAAGATGGCTCAGTGGGTAAAGGTGCTTGCAGCTAAACCTGAGGTCCTGAATTTGATCCCCAGAACCAAAATGGTGAGAGGACAGGACAGGAATCCTGCAATTGTTCTCTGATTGCCTTTGACTGCTTTGGTATGTGCACCTTCTCTCCACCATACACCCAAAACCAATACAAATATAATCAAAAAGAATTCTCCTCTGACTTCCCCTGCTTATTGCGGCCTCATTTTCCTCAGCCGTTTATGAAGTCTCCAGCAGCCAGTGCAAGCACTTACCCTGGGGACTGGTGGTGGTGCCCCAGCCAGAAACGCGACAGCAGGTGCCCGTGGGTAGGCAGTCGTCTGGGGAGAGTGGCAGAGTACGGATGTGGCTGCTGAGCTGGACTGGGGACTTCAGCTCCAGAAGCATGATGTCATGGTCATGGTTCAGGTGGGTGGGGCTGACCTGGTATTCAGGATGGGGGATAGAGCGGACCACCTCCATTGCCTGCTCGCCGTTCTCCACATGCCCCAGGGCATGCTTGCCTAGGTGAACTGTGTACCCACTGTGGTGCAGGAAGTGGCAGGGAAGAGACAGATGAGCCCACCTCTGCCCCACCCCAGCCCCAGCCTCCTCCCCATCCTGCACTCAAGGCCCCACATACTCTTTTCTGCAATGAGCTGCTGTGAGTATCCATTTGGGGTGAACCAGAACGCCTCCACAGAGAAGCCGTCCATGGACCAGTAGAGCTGCCTGCCAAGGCTGAGAGTGGGGGGGGCAGGTGTAGCCACCTGGGAGAAAACCGTTGGTCCCATTGGTCCCACTGAGAATCTTGGGATAGTCCCGGGAGATTCCTGTCAAAGACAAGAAAACTGTTAGAGAATTGGGGCTAAGGAAGAAGAAAGGGCCAGTGCTGTGGTTCTGGACTTGGAGAAAGGGTCAGATTACTGTTTTGGCTCACCATGGACTGAGGATTCATTTGCTATCCTCTAAGTTGCCATGTTCTATCCAGTGGGGATGAGTCAGGCAGACATTTCACCTGTACCACAGAAGTGCTGAACTGTCCAATGGGCACTGAGAAGAGAGCTTATGGCATGGGAGGGTTGCCAAGAAGTAAGCAGAGGTTCACTTTCTCTCCAGCTCCATTTTCTTAAGGTGAAAGAGTTGACTTATGAATCTCCCTAGGCAGCATCCATCCACTTGTTCATTAATTCATCCACCCATCAATCCATCTACCTACCTACGTCCATCCATCCATCCATCCATCCATCCATCCATCCATCCATCTAATGGAGACTACTGGGGTCCAGCCTCGAATAGTCTTCCTCCCAGGGTCTCCAGAAGAGACACTACTAACATGGAGAATAATCTGAGAGAAAAGAATCTAAGTACACTGAGCTCTTCAGTCCATTCACTTTATTCCTCTGAGACAAAATTCTGTCCACATGGCTCCAATTCTGTTCTCATACTTAGCTCCTCTCTGTCCCTTCTCCTCCTGTCCTCTCATAATTCTAACTAAGCTCTTTCTGTCTTCACCCTCATCTTCGTCTTCATTCCTCTTCATCTCTATTCCTCCTCGTTCCTCTCTGGGAACCGGTCTAAAACCTTACAAGCAGTCCGACCTTTACAATACAATGCAAGGCTTTCAAGGTTCCCAAAAGAGCAGTGATAGTTTCATTTGCAACCCAAAAAGGGAGTAAATAAAGGAGGTGGGGTCAAATAAGGGCTAGAATAAATCAGAAAGGGAATTTATGTGCTCAAAATATATCCTTATATGCGGTTAGGTGAAACGTTACGAGTTTATTATAAATGTGCTCAAACTACAATCTTACAGATGGTTAGGTAAAGGAGTCTATGAGTCACTAAAATAAAACTGCCTTTATTTTCCTATGTTGCTGTTTTCTGGCAGGGCAGGGGAAGAGTACTCGATGGCTAGGTAACTTGCATCACTGCTTGAAGTACCTGGTATGAAGAAAATCCTTTTGTTCTAAGTTGCTCTTGGATGCCACTTGGACTGAGAGAAAGGGAGGTCTGAGCTTAATTTGCACGAGAAGCAAAGCTATGTACCTAACATCCACCTGGTCTGGGCAGTGTCTCCACATGGGTGTTTACCTTAATGGAGGAGACCATTGGGTGGTCTGACCAGCTAGTCTGCCACTTACCCTTGGATGCTTTGTCCGAGCTGGCCCTGACTTTGGATGCTTGCTAAAGGAGATAATTGCAGAAAGCAGACATCTAATTCAAATGCTAAAAGGGGGCAGAAAGCCTGGAGGCAGGGAGCCTTGCCTGCATGACTGTATCCAAGTACCTTAAATGTATATGCCCAAGGAATGATCAATCCACACTATTAGAAATTCCTGGGGAAGCTATGAGAACGCACATGAAATTCATAGCAGAAAACAGTTGATATATTAAAAGCCAAATAACACCAAATATTCCTTGAGCCTTGGCTTCCTCTGGAGGAATTCCTTGATTCTTCCAGATATAGCTTTGTCATAGTCAGCTGAATTCTTACTTCACGTTCCTGCGGCCCGTAGCATCCATCCATCCATGTATGTGTGTGTGTGTGTCTGTCTGTCTTTCCATTTATCTATCCACCCACCCATTAATCTACCTATCCACCAGCCCATAGATTCACATGTCCACCCATCTATTCATCCATGTAATCATCTATCCACTCACACACCCATTCTATGTATCTATCCATACATCCATACATATATACATGTATCCATCCATCTACCCCTCTATCCATCCATTCATCCAACAACCTACATGTCTATTCATCCTCACAACCACCAATCCATTCCTTTACCTATCCTTCTATCTATCCACACGCCACCCATGTATCCATTCATCCACTACTAATCCATTCAACCATCCATCCATCCTTTCAACACGTATTTCCTGGGTGCTTTTCCACTTCTACAGACCACCTACAAGCAGCCGTGCCCAAATCCACATTTCCAACCCAACCTTTGTGGCTGGAAGCTCAAATGTTATCAACCCAAACACCCTCATGCACATCTTAAAGTTTGTGTCTGGAAATTGATCTTGCTCACCCCAAACCGTTCCTTCCAGTCCTTCTCATCTTGACGCTCAGCCCAAATCTGGGCACAAGCCTTGCTTCCTTTCATCCCTTCGTCATTCACAACAGTCCTGTCAGTTTATCTCCTAAATACCCAGCTTAAAACATTTAATATTTATTTATTTTATGTTTGTGAATGTTTTGCCTTCATGCATGTATGTGCACCATGTACATGCCTGGTGCTCAAGGTGTCAAAAGAGGGCATCAGATTTCCTGGAAATGGAGTTACAGACCATTGTGAGTCATCATGTGGGTGCTGAGAACCAAACCTGATCCTCTGCACGAACAGCCAATGCTCTTAACCATTGAGCCATCTCTCCAGCCTCCTGATAACCAGTTTTTACCAACTCTCTGCCACCATCTTGGAGGGAACAGCAAGTTTCCTGTAAATCTCAGAGCCAGGGAAGCAAAGACAGGAGGGTCCCTGGGGTTTGCTGTTAGCCAATCCAGCTGAACTGGAGAGCTCTAGGTTTAGTTGGAGAGATTGTCTCAGAAAATAAGGTGAAGAATGATAGAGGAAGACACCTGATGTTGACCTCTGGCCTACACACACACACACACACACACACACACACACACACACGGGGGGGGGGGTGTTGCTGTGTCACTTGGAAGCTCTTTGTCTGAATCCTCACCTCTCTCCTCTTGGGCCATGCTGCTCTGGCCTCATACACCTGTTCATACACACTTGAGTCTCTCTTTGTAACTACTGTTCTCTCCTCCTGAGTACTTCTTCCTCATGTCAATCATAGACCCACATGTTTCATTATGCCAATCACAGCCACATGTGTGTCTTGAAGTCAATTAAAATAAAATTCAAATCTCAGTTCCTTGGGGATGCCAGACACATCTCAGATATTCATTTATCCACACGACCAGACATAAGTATGTGGTGCAGACAGAGTACATTTGAGCTGGTGCATGGAGAATCCAGAGGCACATGACATCTAAGTCCATATAACTTCTTCAGCAAAGCCTTCTGGGGCCCCTGGTCTAAGGGGTTCCCCTCCTGGACCTCAGGCATGTCATGTTTCATCAAAGTTACAGCTATCCATCTTTTCAGGCTTGTTGGTAATTTCCTCTCCCCTACCCCATCCCTTTCTTCTCTATTCACTTCTCTCTCTCTCTCTCTCTCTCTCTCTCTCTCTCTCTCTCTCTCTCTCCCTCTCTTGCCCTCTCTTCCCCTCTCTCTCCTTCTCCTGTTATTTCTATCCTCTGTATGCCCCTCTTCTCTTTCCCTTTCTCTCTGTTACCCTATCTTCTTTTTCCTCTCTCTTCCCGCTCCCTCCACCCTTACCCTAAGCTTCGCTGACAGCAGCCATCTGCACCACTCTGTTCACAGTCTCAGTCCTCGGGTTTAGCATATGTGACAGCGGTGGAGACACAGCTGTGGGTGGTGGGGCACATCTAGATCCCAGTGGGCTGCTTTCTGCAGATTGCCAGCCTCAGCCTCCCTTGCTGTTGAGTAGGAAGAACACAGTCCTCCCTCTGTGTCTGTGGAGAACTGGTTCTAGGGCTCTACAGACATTACAACCCAGGAATGTTCAAACCCTTTACATAAAGCATCACGGTGTTTACATATAACCTCTACACATCTTTCCATCCCACTAAACCACCCCTGATGATTTATAATAGCTAATAAAAGCCAAATACTGTATAAACAACGACTACACCTTATTTCTCTGGGAGTGATGCCAAAGTGAGCTCAGCACTGACTAGAATAGTGTGTTTTTTTCTGTTTGCTGTATAGTTGGTTGAATCCTCAGATGGGGAGCTGTGGGTACAGAGGACTGGCTCTGGGGGCTCATCACACATTAGAAAGCTGTGGGATTCATCGAACCTCCAACCTGAGCATCTTACAAATGCTTAACTACAAGGGAGGCCCCTTGTCCACCAGTCCACTTTACCACCTGCATATGCTGGTTCTAAGAGTTAAGGGCAGGAATAGAGGGTCATTTTAGTTAGGACCAAAAAATGAGACTAACTAAAGGTTAGATGACATTAAGAGGTAGAGACAGGAGGATGAGAACTTCAAGGTCATCCTTGGCTACAGAGCAAGTTTGAGGCCAGCCTGGGATACTTGAGACCCTGTCTCAAAGATGAAAAAGTGAATAAATAAATGACAAACTCGGAAGCTGAGTTGTGGTCCAGTTCTCTTTTAACTCCGGGTGTGTCTGTGTAAAAGGCTCATGAGGAGGCTGATTGGATTGAAACCCCCACTCTCATCAGGAGGGAGCAAATCCTTCTCTAGAACCTGAGCTTTGGAGGTTCCACCATCTTTAGTAGCTATTTTACAGAAGACAAGAAGGACCAATTAAGCCAAGCTTGGTGGTGCAGGCCTGTTAGCCCAGCTCCTCGGGAGACCAACACAGCGAGACTGCAAATTCAAGACCCGCCCAGGGTACAGTAGTTCAAGCTGGCCTGAGGAACTTAGTGAGACTCTAACTTAAAATAAAAAGTAAAAAGAGGGCTGAGAATGTAGGTCAGTGGTAGAAACTTCCTTAGTTCTCATGGGGCCCTGAGATTGATACGTGTGTGTGTGTGTGTGTGTGTGTGTGTGTGTGTGTATCACTATATCTGTCTGTCTGTATGTCCTCTGTTCGTCTGTCCATCTGTCTATCCATCCACCCATCCATCCATCCATCCATCTATCCAAGTAGACTGCAGTGTACTAAGGATCTAACCTTTCGCAGTCCTAGGGATTGACCCTAAGACCTCAATTATGCTAGAAAAGCACTCTACCCCTAAGCTATATTCAGCCAGTAAACTTTACTTTTCAATGTATACATAGGTGTGTTCGTGTGCATGCACACACATACAATCAATAAATAAAATAAATAGAAAGAAAACAACAGGAAAATGAAGCAAAAAAGTTGAATTTTAAAAGCCTTTAGGTCAGAAATTATGCTGACAGTCCAATGGACTTCCAGAGCAGGGCATGGTGGACCAGGTAGACAGCCTGGATTAGTGTCCTGGCTCAGGTGTGGCAGTGTCTTTGGGGCAGGATCCTTCTGTCCCTGAGTCCTAGGAGTAATTGCAGTGCACCTACCTCATTGGGATCTGGAGGGTTCCACAAGATGCAGCATGTGGGGCTCCTGGCCCAGGGCAAGGCACCAGGAGAGGCAAGGGCATGAATCCTGGGTGTGGCACCAAAGCAGAGCAGCCACCCCACCTCCAGGCGAAGGCTGGTTCAGGGTGCTAGGTACTGTGGACCCTCCTCCCTTAAGTCAGAACAAAGTCCCAGGGAGGTCTCTGGAAGTCTCCATTACGTATCTAGTCTCCTGATAGTGGCTCACCTCACAGTGGCAATTAATTATCAACTAATTATTTGGATAATTGTTTCAATAATATCTGCACAGCTCCCCAGATAGGCTGTGGATGTCACAGGCAGAATGCTCGCAGTGCCTTGTGTTTGTCCCCAGTAGAATAAACGATGCATGCATGCATAGGGTTTCTAGAGAGTGTGTCTGGGAAGGCAGAGAAATGGGCTGGGCTTGTAGCTCAACACACAGCCCAGAGGTCCGTCCCCAACACCCCATGAACAGAGCCTGGTGGCACATACTTCTCATTCCTAATGCTGGGAAGGTAGAGGCAGGAGGATTAGGAGTTCAAGGCCATCCTCAGCTATATAGTGAGTTTGAGACCAGCCTGATCTACAGGAGACACTGTGTCAAAAAACAAAATACTAAAATACCAAATAAGGGGCTGGAGAGATGGCCCAGTGGTTAAGAGCACTGTCATCTCTTCCAGAGGACCTGGGTTCAAGTCCCAGCACCTACATTGCAGCTCACAACTGTCTATAACTCCAAGGGATCCCGCACCCTCGTACAGACATGAAGTTTTAAAAAGTAAATAAAAGAAAAGTTCACGACTTTCAGAGCCCTTTCTGTCACACACTAGGCACGCCCCTCCTTTTCTTGTCCCAAGCAATTGGTGTTGCAGAGGAAAATAATTGTAGGCTCAAGTTTCGCTCCAAGTAGCATCTGCTAACATTTGAACCCCTGTCCTGGTGGGCTTCCTGCTCTTGGGGAGGTCTTGAAAGTGGGTGGTGGTGGTGGTGGTGGTGGTGGTGGGCTGCAAAGAGCCAAGAGAATGGGGGGAGGGTTGCGGGCTTCTCTGCGCTGGGGCATCTCTGGGGCCGGAGGTGAAGGCACTGGTGTTGGTGGGCTGACCTTACCTGGGAAATCAGGTCACACAGGAAGCTATCAGTGTGTCCTCCCTGGCCCTGAGTGGGCGGGGGGCGGAGCGCACGGGTTCCCCCTTCCCAGTGGCTTGACCCTTCCCACCATTGGCGTGAGTGGCCTCCCTGCCTCCACCCCTGTGCCTGAGTACTCACCTCCGGACATGGCCACGGTCAGGCAAGCGACGGCAGCCACTAGGGGCCACATGATAGCTCCGGGATGGGGGTGGGCAGGGTGGGCGGGGCCTGGGCCGAGAGGTTGAAGTGGGTATTGCAAGGCAAGCCCCGAGACTGAAATTCTCTGCGCTTTGCAATCTTGAACTTTCCGACTCTATTCACTCTGAAATCCTTGACCCCTGAATCTTGCCCTCCCGTAATTCCATCCGCAGTGTGTGTGGGACACCCCGAGAGCTGGTAGAGGGACGGCGTGCACTCCTCTGAGCACCAGTGCCTGCCATCACTTCCAAGAGGTCACCTCTTCCTCCCTTGCACTCTGAGGGCTGAGTCCGGACAGCATTCCCTTGCCCATCACTCCTTCCCCGCCTCTGACCCCATTCTCCCCTCTCTGGGCCTGTCCCGGACCCTGGGTCTCCTCCCTGGAGTCTAGTCTTTCTGCATGCTTAGACTCCCTGCATCTCTGCAGGTTTCTGTCTCCACCTGCGCCTCACGCTGACTCAGCTGCCTTGTATCCCCTTTACCATCCCTCCTCCTTTCTCCTCCTCCTCGTCCCCCTCCAATGCCCTTCCCCCAGGCCTCTGCCCCTCTCCTACCCAGAGACCCTACCTGAGGAGGGGCCCAGGTGGCCAACTTCAGCCTCCAACTGCCTAGAAACTTCAGCTCCGACCCATGGCTTTTAACCCCTGAGCTCCCTCCCCCAGCGCGCGCACCATTTCCCGGTGCTGGCTCCCCCTCTCCACCCCCAATGGCTCAGCTTGCTGTTGACAGGCACCCCCCAGCCTGGGCTCTGCCCTCGGCTTGGAGGCGGAGCTTCTGGGACAAGCTGGGACCCAGATCTGGCCCCGCCCAAGCCCGAGTTGAACCACTGTGAACCTTCGCAGGACCACAGGAAAGGGGAAAGCCCACTTTCCTTCTCGAACTCCTCCCGCCTCCATACCCCTTGCCATGCGCACGCACCTCACTCCTTTGCCCACCTCTGCTCTCTCGTTGTGCATACTCTTAGTCTGCCCCCCCCCCCCCCCCCCCCCCGTTCCCAGATAGTCATCCCTGAGCAGTCCTGAAATCCCACCTTTACCATAGGGATCAACCCCCATCTCCCACCCCCCTCCCCACCCCACACCTCCCTCCCCCACCCCCCTCTGTCCCTCAAGGCCAGTCCCTCCACCAGAGGCAACCCAAGCTTATCTCTCAACATCAAAGCCAGCACAGCCAGTGGGAGTCTCACCTCCAGCCTTGTTTCTTCTGAAATTCAAGGTGATGACTACTTATATTCATCACCCCCTTCCCAAGACACGCATCACCATAGGTGCCTGGCCAACAGAGTGTCTGGTGCCCCTGGGCTTGTGTGGGGCAGAGACTGAGCCTGGGAAAGTAGTTTGAACTAGGCTGCCTTTCAGAAGCAGTTGATGAGGTGACGGAGTGCATGGCAGGGTGGGTGGAGAGGGATAGGGCTAGGGTGTGGGGGGGCAAGCTGAGATGGGATGGGGTGGAGGAAGAGGAAGGAGGAAGGGATGGCGTTTGGGGAATGAGTAGGTGGCTTCTGGAACTTTGGCTGGGTGGGGCCCCATGAGTTAATCCCAGGGGGTGGATGGGGCAGGATTAGGGATTAAGAAGGACAGAGGTGGGGTCAGAATTTGAAAACAAGCCAAGGATGGGGATCCAGTGAAGTTTGGAAAGAGGGAGCTAGTAGAGATGACATCATTAACATACAGGCTGGTAGGGTGAAGGTTCACAGGATGGGAGGTGGGGCTGTGGTTGGGTACAGGATTTGGGAATGGTGCAGTCCAGACCAAGGTAGTTAAGGTTTGGATGTAGAGACCAAACCTAGTTCAAAGGTTCCTTTTTAGAATAAGGTGTTGCAGGGTTTTACTAATTGTAGTTCGGTTGGTAAAGTGTTCGTCTGGCATGCATGAAGGCTGTAGGTTCCATCCCTGTATAGGGGCACACACCTGTAAGCCCAGCATTAGAGAGGGAGAGACAGGAGGATCAGGAGTTCAAGGTCATCCTTTGCTACAAGATGAGTTTAAGGTCAGTGTGGACTTTAAAAAAGAGAGGAAAAAGCCCACAGCATATAGGCAATGAGGAATGCTAATATGAACTTAACAAAGCAATGCTTTGCTCAGCACATTAGTCCTCAGCAATACCTCCACCTGGCAAATTTCATTTTTGTGGGTTTAGAGAAGAATATTTGCGTCGCTCTCAGATACCTGCAATTTAAAGTTATAAAGTAGCACTGAGTATCACAGGGCCTTACTGCACAGTTCTGTCATCCTAAATACCTGCAGAGGCTGAGGCAAGAGGATGGAAACTTCAAGATCAGCCTGCATTGCAGACTGAGTTCAGGGCCAGCCTGTGCAAGAGTACGCAAAGTATGAAGGGGACGGGGCATGGCTCAGTGGTAGAGCCCTCCTTAGAATCCCCAGTGAAGGCTGGCATAGCTCGGAGGTAGAGCTCCTGTCTACCATGGTAAGGCTCCACGTTCAAGCCCTCGCACTTCTCAATGGGGTAAAGAAGCATCTCAAAGACAATAACACAGATGCAGAGATGTTTTAAAACCAGATAATTTATCTGATTTTCCATTGAAAAACCTATTGGGTCTATTATCTCAGTCCTTCACTTGGAAGAGAAGTTTAGTTTTAATGTAAGAACTGAAGTGCATTGTTGTTAGGGTTCTGGTGATTCTAATGAGCTCACTGGAAATGCAGTGGGGTTGGGAAGAAGGGTACTGTGATACTAGGTTATGTTTGGGGATAGGGTTGGGTTGCAGATGGGAGGGACATGGAGATAAGGATGCTGATAGGGTCCTGTTGGATTGGGGTGGGTTGGAGGGCAGGATGGAGGATGGAAGGACATTGAGATGGTTGGGATTGTGGGTGAATACCAGGGATGGGAACTAGACACCGGCTGAGCATTTGTGTTGGGGTAGGTCCTGGTAGGGGGCAGGGTCACATCTGTGAGTTCCTGTTAAGGTGACTGAAAGGCCATTGTCCTTCCCCACCCTAGACTTCCTCCACCTCCCCGGGCAGGGTTTGGAGTGGGTGCTGAGCCCATTCCTTTCCGGGAGAGTCGGGTTCAGGTGGGGTGGCAGGAGGGAGGATGCTAGGTGAAATGAGGTGACAGCTTGTGTGGGAAGTCGGGGTACCTGTGCCCTCTTGTGGCCCAGGCTCAAGCTTCCAGTAAAGCTTTCTCACTTGGGAGGGGTTGAAGCCAGGAGTGGGGGCGGCTGGTGTTGGCATTTGTTGAGGGGTGATTGCCAGGTCAATGTTGATGTTCAAGGTTATGATTGGCCAGGACTCAGGTAACCTACCTATGCTGAAGTGAGGTCATGGACCCACCAAGGGCTGGGCACCTTCCACCCCCTCACTTCATTAATAAGGCAACAAGGAGCCCATGGCTGATATTCACACTGGACCAAGTCCAGGGGTACTGTCTCACAGCTCATCATCTTTCCATGTATTGGCAGCCTCGCTGGAGAAAGAAAAAAAGAGAAGAGTCAATGTTCCTAGTGGCTCACATCTTGACACCTACTCATAGATAGCCTGAGTTCAGGTGAGGTAGTTGCTCTGTGCCTCAGTGTCCCCATTTGCAACATGGCCCCCATCCACAGCACTCACCTCATAGAAAAGAGTTAAGTGAAATAATATTTGAAGGTGTTTAGAAGAACGCTTGGCGGGGATCGTGGGTCTCCGTGTACTTATTAAAGAACCAAAGCTGGAGATGGAGGCAGCCCCAAGCTTTCCAGAGGAGGCCCCACCCTAGCTTGGCTTCAAAATAGGATTCTTTGTCAAGCGTAAACTGGAAGTTCTGGTTGGAAGTGTTGGCTGGGACAAGAAAATCTGCCCCACACCCAGAGTCTGATGTAAACATGAATTGACAGAGGACACAGAGGAAGAAAGGACCAGAAGAAGAGTTGACATTCCTAGTGGTTCCTATCTTGGTCTGAGTACAGGTGATGTAAATACACAGACATGGGAAACCAAGGGAGGAGGGAGGGCAGGGACATGGAAGAAAGGCTGAAATCCCCAAGAAGACAGCAGACTCTTGGAGACTGGATGTCTCAGCTGGGTCATTGTCATTAGGAACACTGAGTTTAATCCCCATCACCCTCATTCTTTGCCACCAGAATAGAGAGAGTTCAAAAGTCTGTCTTACCAACTATACCCGCTTCTGCACCACACCCTCTGCCTCTATCTCTCTGTACCTGTGGCTAAGACAGACCCCTCAGGATCCTGTCCCTCCTGACAACTCAAGGGTGCTGTTCCAACACCCTTTTTGACAGGACCATCAATATTTTTTCTTCCCCAGAAAATGTTCCATTAGCATAAAATGGTAGAATTTCTCCCATCTATCATAAGAAAATAGCAATGGGGGGCACACCTCCTTCTTCCAACTTTGACATTCCCCTTCCCCTGTTGGCCCATCTCTGCTCCCATTTGATTCAGTTCTGTCTCTAAAATATTGGCTACACCTCTAGGTGTAGCGCCCCTGAGCCTATTCCATGAGTGCATTCTCCCTGCACCCCCATTAAGGGCACCTGTGGCCTCCATGTTGTAGAATCTGAAAATCTCTTCATGGTTCATCTTACTTGAGTTATCAGTAAGGTTCGAAGTCCATCAATCCCTGGTCCACCAGCGTTCCTTTCCTTGGCTTTCTAGGCCGTGGTGTTCTGGGTCTCCTCAGCTGCGTCTGACTGACTTCTCACTGCCCGAAGCCTTGACTCCTTTCTCTCTATACTCACTCCCTCACTGACCTCATCCAGTCACATGGCTTTAAATATTATCTACAGGTTGACAACTACTTCCAAATTTAATGTCTCTGGACTCTTGCTCCGGGGCTTTCAAGTTTAGCATCTGCCTGCCCACTCCCCATTGCTGTGTTCTGCGCCTCTTGACCTTCTCTGTCAGTGGTCACACCATCCTTTCCTTACTCAGCCAGAACTTGGTCTTGACTTTGGATTCCTTTTCTCACATCACATATCATTCTTCTATCAACCCTCCCAGCTCTACCTTCAAAACAGATCCAGAATCTGACCACTTCTCACCGTCTTCTTTCTTGCTCCCCTGACGTCTTCCTGGACTCCCTCTTCTCAGCTGGGCTACTTTGAGTTCCCTGTGTGGTATCTTTGCTTCTGTCTCTGTCTGAATCTATATTTTAAATATTTGTGTGTGTGTGTGTGTGTGTGTGTGTGTGTGTGTGTGTGTGAACATGTTTGTGTTTATAGTTGAAGGAAGGAATGGACCAGGGTGCACTTGTGAGGGTCAGATAGCAATCTTGGTTGATGGTCACTCTTGTCCACCTTGAGATGAGATCTCTCATTGTTCACTGCTGTGTACACTAGGGTAGCTCCCTTGGGAGCTCCCAGGAATTCTCCTGTCTTCACCTCTCATCTCTCTGCAGGAACATCGGGGTTACAGATGAATGCTATAGCATCCAGCTTTATGTGGGTTCTGGGGATCTGAACTCCGGTCCTCATGCTTACATGACAAGCACTTAACCCACTGCACCATCTTGACATTCCCTATCCATAGCCTGTTTTCAACATATACAGATGTAGCTTAGCCGTATGAACCCAGATGAACAAGATGGTGTTAGCAGGCAGAATAGTCCAAGGACTTAGAGATTATCTCCCAGGAAAGAACCATATTTTTCACTTGTGAAGTGCAGGGTTCGAAGAACCCAGACCTGCCAGGCTTCACAACTATGCAGAGGGACCTCTCTCTATTTTCTTTTCTTTTTGAGATTTATTTTTATTTTATGTGTATGAGTGTTTTGCCTCCACACCATGTACATGCAGTGGCCACAGAGGCCTGAAGATGGCATCATATCCCCAGGAACTGGAGCCACAGTGGGTTGTGAGCCACCTTGTGGGAACTGAGAATCAAACCAGTGTTGTCTTGGAAGAGCAGCCAGTGCTCTGAACCACTGAGCAGCCTCTCCAGCCCCCTACTCCCCAGAGGGACCTCTTACAGAGTAAGAGGGTTCTCAAAACCCTGAGACCTCATTCAGAACGAATGCCATCTTATGGCAGGTAAACCAGGTTTAGACCACCTGCAACCAATGCTCTTGATAGGATCTGATGCCCTCTTCTCTCTCCTGCTTCTCATGCCAGGCACATTTTCATTTCAGGATATTTTGTTTGCTTTTCTCACTGCCTGGAACCATCTTTTCTCAGCTGTGTCTCTATGGTTTCATCAGTCCTTATCATCTCCATAAAGATGTCTTTGGCTAGTGAAGTTGGGGGATCATAAATTCAGAAAAGTGTTAGGCTCATGGTTTTTGTTGGTCACCATGGAAAGCTACAATGAGGGCCAGCAAGATGTGCGTGCTGTCAAATCGGACAACCTGAGTTGGATCCCTGGGATCCATACAGCAGAAACAAAGAACTGGGTCCCACAGGCTGTCCTCTGACCGACCTGTGTGCTGTGGCATTCGCACAATGATACACGTGCACCCACATCCATCCCAATCCATTTTCATCGATACCCTCCACCTAAATAAAGTCAAAGCTTCTTAAATTAAAATGATACAGATGAAAATCTGGAGCTGGGCAAGGTGGTGTGCACTAGTAACCCCAGTACTCAGGAGGTGGAGGTTCAGAGTTGTCTTGAGATATAGTGAGTTCAAGGCCAGACTTGGCTACAGAAAACCTCGAATGCTCCCCACTCCCACAAGAAACGGAACAAAACAAAAACCAGTCTGGAGAGAAGTGCTTTCCTTACAAGCACCAGACCTGAGTTCCACTCCCTAGAACCCATGAAAAAGTCAGATGTGATGGCACACACTTGCAGCCCCCTTGTTGGGTAGGCAGAGACAGGTAGATCTCTGGGGCTCAGTGGCCAGACAATCTACCCTACTATGGTGAGCTTCAGATCAGTGAAAGAAACCTATGCCAAAAAACAAAGGGGATGAACTGGAGATATGGTTCAGCGGTTTAAGATACTCATTGCTCTTGTAGAGGGCCTGAGTTCAAACCCAGCACCCATGTGATGGCTTACAATCATCTGTAACTCCTGTTCCAAGACTTTAGACCCCCTCTTCTGACCTCTTTGTGCACCAGGCACACATAGGTGCACATATATACATGCAGGCAAAACACAAAACAAACAAAAACCAAGGGAGTCTGAAGAGATGGCTCAGTGGTTAAGAACACACTGTTCTTGCAGAGGACAGGAGTTCTGTTCCCAGCACTCATGTCCAGCAGCTCATAACCACTTGTAGCCTCAGTTCCCTCTTCTGGCCTCCGCAGGCATTGCACTCATGTGCACAGACCCATTTGCAGGCAACATGTGCATGCATACCTCCCCACATGTACAGCTGCACACACAAAAGAGAAAAGAAGTCAATTAAGAAGCATCAAAGAGGAGGCTGCAGAGATGGTTCACTGATTAAGAGCACTTGTTGCTCTTCCAGAGGACCCAGGTTTAGCACCCAGCACCCATAAGCTGGTCAGCAACTGTCTACAACTCCTGTTCCAAAGGATCTGATGCCCTCTTCTGGCCTCCACAGTCACTGCACTCACATGGTGCATAGCCATGCTTGCCAGTGAAACACCCACATACATAAAATAAAATAAATAAATCTTTAAAAAAAATCATAGAAAAGCTGTGTTGGGTAGAGTCCAGAAGGTCCCAACATGAACCCCCATCTATCCTCTCCCTGTGCAGGCCTGTGGAGAGTTCTTCACTTTCTCAACCATGATACAGGACGTGTATGGAGTGTTGCCAGCCAGGGGCACTCACAGAAGTTTGTACTGGGGAAGGTGGTCACACCCACATGGCTGCCCACCAGTGTGGGGGCTTTCAGTCTCTTTTTACACTGAGGTCAAACTGATACCTGTCTCCACATTTCCTACACAGCATTAGTATAGAACAGTGATCCTCAGCCTTCCTAATGCTGTGACCCTTTAACACAGTCAGTTCCTCATGCTGTGGTGACCACCAACCATAAAATTATTTTCATTGCTTCTTCATAACTGTAATCTTGCTACTGTTATGAATTGTAATGTAAATATCCATGTTTTCTAATGGTCTTAGGCGACCCCTGTGAAAGGGTCATTTGACCCCCAAAAGGGTTGCAACCCACAGGTTGAGAACCACTGGTATAGATGATATGGTGTAGCCAAATTCTCCAAGGTAAACAAAGGAACTGTCATCAGTCAGGATGTTCCAAAGACTTACAAAAACGGGGTGAGAGTCAAAAGTCTTCTTCAACAATGATGATGATGATGGTGGTGGTGGTGGTGATAGTGATAGTGTGTTTGGGTGTGGGTACACTGTGCATGTGGAGGCCAGAGAACAACCTCAAATGCTGTTCCTCAGGTGCTGTCCACCTTTAAAAAATTTAAGACAACATCTCCTACTGTCCTGGAGTTAACCTAGCAGGCTGTTCTGGCTGGCCAGCAAGTCTCAAGGATCTGCCTGTCCCTACCTGTCCAGTAACGAATGAGATTAAAAGCACACACCATCACACTCAACTTTTTATGTCAGTGCTTTTCCTGGGGAGCTGTGAACAAATATTTACTCATCCTAGATAGGGCACCAACTACAGACCAAAGAAATCACTCCCCTGACGTCTAAAAATAGTGAGCCAATGAGTTTATTAGGGTTACTTCCAGGAGCATGGATGACTCAAAAGCAATTGCATCACCAAAAAGCCCACTCTAGCATGGGTAACAAATTGTGAAAGATGCATCCCTGGAACTCTCTTCAGAACTTGTGGGCAGCTCCACAGGTTAAAGAGTCTCTTCTCCTCAACAGTCTTTACTTGGGGAGGGGCCTTGTGGGTCTTGTTGGTTTTGGGGACTCTCTGAAACTTGTGAGTTGGTTACTTCATAAGTTTTAAAAGAACCACTTTCCAGGATTGAATTTTTCAATTTGAAGAAAATTGTCATACAGCCTTGCTCAAGTCCTCATGCTTGCAAGGCAAGTCCTTAAACAACTGAGTTATCTACCCAGCCTCAAATATCTTCTCTGTGGTGTGCAGTGCTGGGACAACCTGGGCCTTTCAAGTTCCATAACTACTCAGCATAAAAATCTCAACTCTCCACAGGCATTCTCTTTTCCCAGCTTTAGTTCTTCTCTCTATGGGACTTACTTACTCTCATCTCTCATGCTTCATGTTTTGTTTATTCATTTGATTCTCTTCAGCTTCCCTTCTAGAATGTGAGATGAACTCTTGAAATGCAGAAATGTTTAACTGTTTTATTCCTTGACTGGTACCTATCACACAGTAGGATTTAATGAATATTCACTGGATGAATGAATAAAACATATTTTTGAAGATGGGAACTTTTATTTTCTGGGGGACAACTCCTGGTGTTTGATAAAATTGATTAACAGTATGCCTTTTGTTTTAGCCATCTTTTGTTTCCATGGTGATTCTAAATCCCATCAAATAGACCATCAAGATGACCCATCATATGGCTGAACTGTTGCTTAAATAGTGTACGTAGCATAGCCTAATTGTCCATCACTGGTGGATGGGTCCCTAAACATGGTGGGCGCACACTACTGAGCAGTGCTTCTCAAACTTTAATGTTCTTGGAGGCTTCTGGGGATCTTGATTTTATTCAGTTTCTGGAATTTATAGAGCTCAGACATGCTGTCAGTTGATCTGAAACACCACCAAGGCCCTGCATTTCCATCAAGTTCAGGAAGTTTCCACAATTTCCTAGACATCAACCTGAGAAGAAAGAGTAAAAACTGGAGCATTTTTTTCCAGTAGAACTCCCAGAGACCACAGAACAACTCTGTATGTTTGTTGTCCAATGTAACATCACTAGCCAGGTACCTAAAATAGAGTGTGATTAAGTAATAAAATTTTAGTGTGCATCCAATTTTAGCTAATTTTAATAAAATATTAAATGAACTCATGAGGCTGGAGTGGCGGCCCATCAGTTAAGAGCAAGTAAGAGGACCTGAGTTCATTTCCCAGTACTGGCATCTGATGGCTTATAACAGCCTGTAGTTTAGCTCAGAGGATCTGGTGACCTTTTCTGGCCTCAGTGAACACTGCACCCCCACAGATCCATATAAAATTTAAAAAAAAAATAAAAAATAAATGAATTCACATAATAAACCTAATGCCTGTCGTGTTGGAGAGCATACGTCAGGAAGAGTCTGTGACTGGTTTATAAGCAAGAAACCAGAATATTAAACAACAAGGTGGAAGGTTAAGAAGACAAAGTGGGCTGAGGGATTGGTTAAGTCCTCAGAATTGTTGAAATGTATGAGCACAGTGGCATATGATTGTAATCACAGGGCTGGGGAAACAGAGACAAGAGGGTCCACTGGACTCACTCACCAGCTGGCCTATCACTATTGGTGAACTTTAGACTAATGAGAGAGATCTTTTCCCTAAGAGGTGGATGACCTCCCTAAGGATGACACCAGAGTTGTTCTGGACTCCACACATTTACCTACACATACCACATATGCACATGAACACACACACAAATACTTGTTTGTTTTTTAAGTAAAAAGAAAGAATGGAGCTGGAGAGATGGCTCTTGCAGAGGACCAAAGTTTGGTTCCCAGCACCCACCCTAGGTGCCTCACAACCACCTGTAGTTCCAGCTCACAGGAGATCTGATACCTTCTGTTGGCTTCTGTAGGCACTGAACACATGTTCACCACATGAATGCATTTCCTCTCCCCCTCCCTCTCTCTTTCTTCCCTTTCCTTTCCTTTTCTTTCCCTTCCCTTTTCTTTCCTTCCTTCCTTCCTTCCTTCCTTCCTTCCTTCCTTCCTTCCTTCCTTCCTTCCTTCCTTCCTTCCTTTCTTTCCTTTCCTTTTTTTTGAGGGGGGATTGGGGTTTGAGACAGGGTTTCTCTTTGTAGCTCTGGCCGTCCTGGAACTCTCTCTGTAGACCAGGCTGGCCTCGAACTCACAGAGATCTGTCTGCCTCTGCCTACCTAGGATTAAAGGTGTGTGGCACCATGCCCAGCAGATGAATGCATTTTCAGTATGCACCTGTGAATGCACACACACACACACACACACACACACACACACAGACACACACACAAGAAAGAGAGAGAGAGAGAGAGAGAGAGAGAGAGAGAGAGAGAGAGAATTTAAAAGAGAAAGGGCAGCTGGAGAAATGGCTGAGTGGTTAAGAATACTGGCTAGACTCAGGCTTGATTCCCAGCATCCACATGGCATCTCACAACTGTCTGTAACTACAGTCCCAGGGGATCCAACAAACTCTTCTGGTCTTTGAGGGCATTGTACACACATGGTGCCCAGATATACATTCAGGCAAAATGCCCATAGGCATAAAATAAAATAAATAAGTCTTCTTTTTTTTTTTTTTAAAGAAAAGAGTCAAAGAAATCTGGCCACCCATTTAAAGCTGCAGCCTGACATCCCCAGCTACAATGACTTTCCTTTATGCCTTAGTTTATTAAATATATGATATTGGTTATATTTGAGTTATTATTTTCTAAGCCACTAAGAAAGACAAAGGAGCTGCCATTTGAATTATGGAATAATAGTAAGACATGATGCTCAGTTAATTGTGAGGTGCTGTCCAATTTGAGAGATATTAAAGTATAAAAGGGAAGTGTTCTGCGAATCACCCACTCCCAGTGAGATATCTAACAGCACTCGGATATCAAAGGAGAAACTTCAATGGGTGGGCTACCAAAGCCTAGCTTCTGCTGCAGGAGATCCCATAGTGACCAGAAATAGCCCATGGCTTATCTAGAGTCAGACATGCCATAATCTTGTCTATGTGGTCATCCTAAGCCGATCTTTTCATCCCCAACACCAAAGAGATTTTTCTATGGAGCTAAGCAAGTTTTACAAGAGCTAAGGATCGGATTCTAGTTAAGACGGTTTGTCTTCACAAACAGATTATGCTGTCTGTGCTCCACCCCACCCCAGTTTCTTATTCCTGTGCAACCTAACATTCCCCAAGTTAGTGAATTCACTCTATTCCTATTTTGATTTTAAAATGTGTTAATATTTTCTTCTGTGTATAAAAAGGGCTGGAGTTGAGCATGTTGGCACACGCCTCTAATCTCAGCACTTAGGAGACAAAGCAGGATCTCTGAGTTCGAGGCTAGCTTGTTTTACATAGTGAGTTCCAGAACAGCCAGAGCTACATAGTCTCACCTGTCTCAGAGAGAGGGAGAGAGAGAGAGAGAGAGAGAGAGAGAGAGAGAGAGAGAGAGAGGAAGAAGGAGAAGGAGGAGAAAAGGAGAAAAGGAGAGGAGAGGAGAAGGAAGGAAGGAAAGAAGGAAGTGATGTAAGGGGAGGGTTGGGGATATAGGTTAGTGGTACAGCGCTTGCTTGGCATGCAGAAAGCCCTGGTTCAATTCCCAGCACTAGGAAAGATAAAAAGGATGTACCTATTAGAATCAATAAAATAAGGTATTCAACCATTATAGGTGGGTTCGTGAGTT
>CABHPQ010162963.1:0-50655 GCA_902168405.1 Peromyscus aztecus | reverse complement strand
TTAATATAAGAAATTAATGTACTAAGAAACCTCATGGTCATTTAGCTCCTTGTAATACTTGCAACAATTAGCTAGTGACTTCTCCTATTTCAATCATTGGGATTTTACTTGTTGAATCACCTCTTTTCATTACATAGCCCAAAATGGCATTTGCAGAGCCCATTCTGGGATGGATGGATAGACAGGTGTGTTCAAGCAGTTTTTTTCCTGTTTATTTATGTAATATTTTTTATTTTTGTTATTAAAAAATTTTCTATTCATTTACATCCCAACTACAGATCCCCCTCTCCTTCCTCCTCCCATCCCCCAGCCTTCCCCCACAACCCACCGCCATTCCCACCTGCTCCAAGGCAAGGCCAAGCAGTTTTAAGTTTCAGTTCCTTTGAATTTTTGAAAATCTTCAATGAGCATTAAGGTGTACAATGATAAAGAATTGGATACAAGCTAATTAGTTAACATTGTTCATACTTGATGGCAAGATTGGGATTTCTTAGATTTCTCTGCAGGAGAAATTCTAACTACTTACAGTGAAACACACTGGAACCTGGCAAGCTATGGGCAAAGAGTACCTTGAAAATAAAATATTAAAAAGTAGACCTCTGATGCATGTCAAGCATTATGAATTTAAATTCATTTAGTATACACATGGTAGGCCAAAAAGAAGTTTTACACTTGAGAACAACTTTTAGTATTTATAACTATTGTTCTTTTGGATATAAGAGATTAAGTAGTCCTAAATAAAATACTTCATTCTTAAAATTTGTTTTCATTTTTAATCACCACTTTTGGGGGCTTTGTATTTACAAATTATTACTAAAGAATAAACTGAGCAGGATATACCTTCATAGATTGCATATACCAATTTAAATCAAAATAATGAGATGAAAGTGACAAGTGATATTTTAAGCTCATTATACAAATATAATATAACCATAAGTATTGTCAATGTTTCTTTGGTTTTTTTAAAGAAAGGGATATATTAAAAATAGATTATCTTGCCGGGTGGTGGTGGCGCACACCTTTAATCCCAGTACTCGGGAGGCAGAGGCAGGCAGATCTCTGTGAGTTCGAGGCCAGCCTGGTCTCCCAAGCGAGTTCCAGGAAAGGTGCAAAGCTACACAGAGAAACCCTGTCTCGAAAAACCAAAAAAAAAAAAAAATAGATTATCTTAAGGGAATGGTAATCTGTCTCTTGGATGATCCTGGCTAATTATTAAGGAATTTCTAAATTAGCATTTTCTCTCACATTATCTATATTTCATAATCCCTTGAAAGATTTTTCATATGTATTTAATGAACTGCTTAGATAAAACTGTTCTCAGATTTTACTTCCATATTTTTTAAAACATTGACAGCTTGCTGGATACTCTTATGTACTGGGCAATCCAGTTCTTAACCTTCTTCTAAGGATCTGAAACTTATTATGGGGTAAAGAAACAGAAATATGACATTATTTTATAGGGGAAATTGAGGTCCCTTATTTTGGTTCTTAGTCCCATTAACAAAATAATTTAAGAATAAATCTGAAGCTGAGCATAATAGTATATGCCTTTAATACTGCCAATTGCTAGGCAGCAGCAAGAGGGTCTCTAATTTCTAGGCTAGCCTTGTCTACAGTACAAGTTCCAGGGCAGCCAGGGCTACACAGAGAAACTTTGTCTCAAAAAAAATCATCAAAAATAGATGACAGATGAAAGATAGATAGATAGATAGATAGATAGATAGATAAATAGATAACAGATAGATAGATAAAGCAAGACAAAGAATGTACTCAGAAGGAAGCAGTAGAACAATTGTATTAGAGTTTAAAACAAAGACTCCAGGACAGGCAAGCTGTAAACATAGGTAGATAACTGGAGAAGTAAGATGGAGGAAAGGAAGCAAGAAACTATATCATTTGTATAGTCAAGTGGCAGAAATGTGATGGAGGTACCAGAGGAAAAAAAGCAGAATGTCCAAAGTGTAAGGGAAAAAATTCTCAGGTTTTAGCAAACATCTGGAAGAAAAAAAAAAAAACAATGAAATGATAAGGAGGAAAGTTATTCTTTTCTAAGTAAAGAAAAGTTGGATTTCTAGGAAGGAATATATATTATCTCAATAAAGGGATAATTCCTCCATATCTTTATCATGGCTTTAGCTCAGTAAGCCTTCTTGAGGATTAATCCCTAAGTTGTTGACAGGTTTAGCTGGATTAACTCTTCTGTTTCAATAACATGGAGTGGTAGGTCTCAACCCATGCCAGAGACAGAATTTGGATTTTATTTTTTTGACTAGGAGGAAATAACTTTTCCTTATAGGATCTCAACAAAACCCAGGCATCTTTCAAGACTACTGTAATCACCCCCCTTTAAATATATAATCATTACATCTTAGAAGATGGGATGAAAATGATGAATAAATATCTAATTTCTACCATGAAAATACAGATTCATAAACGATTTACTGAAAAAATATTAGTGTCTACAATGGAGTTTAAGTCATGTCCTCAAATTCAGCCTCTAGGCAATGATACCCATTTAGGAGATGATAAAAAAACAAACCTCTCTTCTAACCTTCCTGAACTACAGCAAGGACATTCTAAACCTGTTGATTTTGGAGTCTCGGCCTCCCTAAATTATCTAGTCAGTTCATATCTCCTCTCCTTATCATTTACATATGGAAAGTGACCTAGAGTTGAATTGGTAAATTTCAAAGATGACTTTAATCCTGATAAGGTCATCTAAACTGAGCCATACAGTTCTTAATGGTCCCCTAGAGTCACAACCCTCAACAGTTATTTAAATATCAATCTTTGCACACTAGCCAGAAATCAAACTATGTGTGATATTTTTGAGGGAGCCTGACTTTACTTATAGCTTGTTTTACTTCTCAAAGGATTTGTACAAGTTCAAAATTATTAGATCAACTAACACAAAATGTAATGGTATTGAAAATATAATAGTAGCCAAAGTAGTATAGAAAAAAAGATAAAATCTAAAGTGAGATTATTAATAGATTGCTTATATAAGCATTTTCAAATTTACCAGTAGCAAATCACTACCAACAATGTTGGTGTAGGTATTTTTAATCTACCATTTCAAATGAGCTATTATCAGTTAATTAGCATGTGCATAACACAACAGGGTTTTGAGATTTAATATTTTCTGGCCCAGAGGCAAAGAGTTTCCAAGTCCTCACTTTTAAACATGATTATATTGAACACAGCCCTATCTCTGCTTTCCAAACCCAAACTCTTGTAGCTGGTACTTGCAGCACTCTGATTATTAATGCATTTTCTCCTATAACAATTTCATACACAATTATGTATCCTGGTTATCATCCCCATCTATACTGTTCCCTATTTCCCTCGTACCCATGCAAGTGCTCCTTTTCTACTTATAATTCTCTTTTTCGCATGTGTTAGTTTTTGTTTTGTTTGGTGTGTCACGGAGTTTAACTAGGGCCATCTGTGTGATCCAGAATTTGGAATAACCGTCACGGACTGGTGGACTCACCACCAGTGGCTGTACAAATAGATAGTATGCAGTCATCTCACTAGGAATTCATTAGTTGCCAAGAGAGTCACTGCAAGTTGGAAAGACACGAGCCACTTCTCCACCTACAGCTGACTGTTAGGGAGTCCAACTGGAGCTTAGTGCCAATAGGAACAGCTTTTGTGAGCTCACAATTGCCATGAAGGTGTCATGTTTAGAAAATGGCATTTCTCAGCCCTCCCCCAACCTTCTGTCTCTTGCAAAATTCTGTACCATATTCTGCATGGTTCCCTGAGCCTTGCACTGAATCATTCCTTATTCTCAGCATCATGTACAGACATGAAGGGTCTTGGCAATAATCTTCATTTGGTACAAGAAACCAGGAGAAATTTGACAAAACCAAATATTAACCTTCAAGATAAAACAAAAGTGAGAATTCAAAATAAGTAGATAAAGATCACTTCTCCAGCAAACCTCCATGGAACTTATTTCTCTAACCTGATATTTTGATATATTTTAGTAAGATTTGAGTTGCAGGACTATGTCTTGCTCAAGGGAGTATTTAATCTTAGGTGCCAACTAATGCTAGTATCAACCACTTATGACTGTCAAAAATCAGGATTATTATTGGCCCATTGTAGAAGATGAATATGATGAGGGTTTTTAACTCTTCTGCTTTTATAATGGGGGTGTATGAATTATTGCTAATATGCTTTTTCTGGATGATTCATTTTCAAGATCTTTTCAAGTGCATTAGAAAAAGCTTTAATTTTGTTATGTAATTTAATTTTTGCAATTTAATTGTGCTATGTGAGATTTGTTCTCATTGTGTTTGACTTGGAGAAGGTTTGAAGAGAATTTAAAATGAAAAGCTCATCTTGAACGTTAAAAAATGTGAAGTGTTTTTGATTACTCAACTTTAATATAAGAAGTAAGCAAGTTTTTGATATCCCTGGTTATAGATTTTAAACTTTGTTTTTAAGTGACTCATACAAGTCAGTTATTTTTTTCTCAAAGATTTGTTAGCAGTTAATGACTGCAGGAAGGAAGGAAGGGCACCATTTTCTTCCGTTGTGTTTCCACTATTAAGTTGCCCATGCTACACTCAATAACCTCTCACCCGTGCATGCGCAAAAAAATCTAATTAAACTAAGTGAGTCACAAAGATAGCATAAAAATAAAAGAAAGACTCATTAGGAAGTAAAGGGGTTTCTGGAAGAGAATGAGAGAAGGAAACTGGAGTGGAAAACAACAATATTCATTACATATATGTATGAACTTTTCAAAAAATTTAAAAACAAGAGTTGGTTACTCCAAAAGTAAAGCATTCAGTTTTAGAAACTTTGAGCTATAGAACTTATATTGCACAGTAGACATATCTATTAATCTCTGCAGAATATTGACTTCCAGGTTGTGACACTAAAGCTAGGTCAGGCAATTTGTACCTTCTCCTTTAGCATAGCAAACTAGAATGTACCCAGTTTGCTTACAGCATACCCAGCAGTATTTGTACCATGAGAAAAATTCAGACTACTTCCCTCGAATTTCTTTTTCCAACGAGTTTATCATCTGATTCCTCAAAAAATACATTTACAAATCCTATTAGTAATTTAATAAAATTCATCTATAAAATGTATTAATACCCGAGGTTCACACTGAGTCCCTGCTGATCTGTTTAAGACCCTAACATGTAAGGTTCAAACATAAGAGTATGTCTCTTTAGTGTACCTAATTCCTACCTGAGATCTCCAAAAGGTAGAAAAGATAGCACTCACCATGTGAAGCTATGTAAGATCCGCCTTGTTCTCAGTGTGACCTAGTAGCTTTGCAATGGATGAAAAAGTAACTTGTCCTACCCATGTGCCAGTTGGTATGGTGGTCTACTTCAGAATTCAGAAAAGTGAATCACCTTCACAAAAGTAGATGTAGCTCCTTTTCAAGTCTGTCTGAAAGGCACCAAAATCACAAAAATGAAGAGAGCAAATGAATCAGAACAGTTCAGACAGGACTGCTTAGGGCATGTTTACACCACTGCTGAGACAAGGCTACTTTCCTAGAAATTTCTCTCAGAGAGGTTTTCTTCCCGAAACTGCAGTGTTAATGGTCAGAATGCAGTTAAAGAGGCAAGCAGCCTAATACTATGAGCCAAGGAAATATTGCTAAGGAGATATTTCCTGAAAACTGATCTTTGGGGTTTTTGTTGTTGTTGTTATTTGGTGGGGAAAAATGAATGTTTAAAAGACCAAGATTCTGCCGGGCGGTGGTGGCGCACACCTTTAATCCCAGTGCTAGGGAGGCAGAGGCAGGTGGATCTCTGTGAGTTTGAGGCCAGCCTGGTCTCCCAAGTGAGTTCCAGGAAAGGCACAAAGCTACACAGAGAAACCCTGTCTCGAAAAACCAAAGACCAAGATTCTTTGCTTTGCTTCTTAGATAATATAATTCAAGTATAAAATGCATTTATTTTGGGCTCACACTCTCTAAGTGACTCTCGACTGTGATTATTTCCTATCTTTACTCTTCATCAAAAGGTCCTACTTTCTGAATATAAGGAGATTATCATTCTCCAGTCAATGGCCTAAGGGGAACTGTCACAATATCTGATGCCAATGTATCCACTATCTGTGGTGGTATTGTGTTCCCCAAAATATTGTGCACCCTAATAAACTTATCTGGGGTCAGAGACAGAACAGCAACAATATTAAACATAGAAGATAGGCAGTGGTAGCACACGCCTTTAATCCTAGCATTCCGGAGGCAGAAATCCATGTGTTCAAGGATACAGCCAAGCATAGTGACTCACGCCTTCAATACCAGAAAGCGAGCCTTTAACCCAGGGAGTGAGGCAGAAAGCAGAAAGATATATAAGGCATGAGGACCAGAAACTAGAAGCATTTGGCCTGGTTAAGCATTTGGCTGGTTAAGCATTTGGCTGGTTAAGCTTTTAGGTTTTGAGCAGCACAGTTCAACTGAGAGCTATTTGGATATGAGGCTTCCAGTCTGAGGAAACAATATCAGCTGAGAAGTTGGCCAGGTGAGGTTAGCTGTGGCTTCTTCTGTCTCTCTGATCCTCCAGTATTCATCCCAATAACTGGCCTCAGGTTTGATTTAATTAATAAGAACTTTTAAGATTCCTGCTACAACTATCCTTTTAGACTTCCAAACATTGTCTCTGAACCATCAGACAACCTTGAGGCTCCACACTACCTTCTATGAAGTGAGACTTTCCATTGCAATAGAGTAGAAAGGTGATTGTTGTGCACATTCCATTTTAAGACAAGGGAATGGAAACTCTAAAGATAGAATTTGAAACAAAAGGGCATGTAGAAACAATAAATAAGCTGCAGAGTATAAAGAAAATTCATATTGACTCTATAACTCTGTACATTATCATTTATTTAAAAAAATATGTTTGGTTAGGGAAATGGCACCGTGGATATTAGTTTATGACCTGCAAGCACTAGGAATTGAGTTCAAATTCTCACTATTCATGTAAAAAGGCAGGCATTATGGCCTGTAACTCGAATATTGAGGGGTGGAGACCACTGGGTCACGGGCACTTGCTGGCCAATCAACATAGTCTGAACAGCAAGTTTTCAGAAGAGTGATGAATCCTGTTTAAGGTTATAACAGGAGAGTGACAGAAAAAGGCAGCAAATGTCTTGTTATGAGCTCAGCAGGCTTTTGCACTAACAGGTACATGTGCATGACACACCCACCTACCCACTCACCCACCCACAGAGAGAGAGAGAGAGAGATAGAGAGACAGAGAGACAGAGAGAGAGACAGAGACAGAGACAGAAACAGAGACAGAAGAAGAGAAGCGAAGAGATGAAAAGAAAAGAAACGAAAAGAAAAATTGAAATACAATTTACATTTGCAAATTCTCTTCATTTGGGGAAGGTAAGAATCTAATAAAGAGAAAGGTATGACTGGGTTATCACTGTGGTTGTATCTGATCACATTGTGACCTAGATTGACCCTATAAATCAGTATAAAAATATGAAACCGGCAAATTATACTGGTGTTTATTTTATTTGAATGATTCTCAATAAAATTTTATGTGACATATAATTACTCTCAAATTTTATTACAAAATTAATATTACATTAATGGTGTTTTATAAAGAAAGCAACTGAATAGAGCAGATGTGTGAATTTTTAAAATGCAGCTGTTATTCAAATAAAACAATTAATGCCTAAGAACAATTTTTCAAATGTAAGTATAAGGTAATCATAAAAACTGTCAAAAAGTCTAAGTTGTCTGACTTTGTTACTACTTGGAACTAGGAATAAGTAACCATTGGACATAGATTGACAGGGTAGACAATAAAATCTGAAAGTAGGTGACATTCATGTAAAAATCTCTAAGATAATAAAAAATAAAAGTGTATCATAAATTTTTATGGCACTAAGTAGCTATAAACACATATATACACATCTGTATTATCCTGATAAATCTTGACTTAAAGATGGTCATTTCATTTTTTTCACATATTTAACTGAAATTTTATTAGTATTAAATATAAAAATATCAACTAATGACTTCTACAGAAGCAAAAATGATATTCATGCAATGTACTTATGAAAAGTTATCCACTTGCCATGGTATCCTAAAATTATACTTGAAAGACACAGTTGTACCACTTCAAACTGTTTTATTCTCTATTCTTTTCTAAGAGCCATAAGACTGCAGTGTGCATGCTTGTGTGCGTGCGTGTGTGTGTGTGTGTGTGTGTGTGTGTGTGTGTGTGTGTGTGTGTATGTGTGTGTGTGTGTTTGGTGTGGTAAAAATCTTGAGGTTTTTTATATGAACACAATAATAAACATATACAACTTTAAGGCAAAATATTTAACAGTTATGTACCTGTAACATTTATCAACATATGATTTTATTCTTTAAAATTAAGCAATAAAATAAATTTGAATTTCCCCCCAAATAAGTAAAACTCAAAGAATAATGCACATAGCATATCAAATCTGGTACTTTTAACAAGTAAATTGTTTTCAGAAAGTTAAAATGCAGAGAAAATAAATCAACAGATTACCAACATATTTTACATATTTTAAAATTGTTTTCAATATAGTAACAGGTTATATTGCATAAGGGTATTTGGGAACAATGGAGTCTTTCTGAGGACCTACATCTTCTTGAAACTAGAAGGGCAACAAAATCACCTGCATTAGGGCCTTTCAGAATTTTGTCTCATGAATTAAAGAATGAAAGTCACAGATCACAAGACCACAGAGGGTGCATTTTAGATGATATTTATTATAGATTCATAGTTAGGAGCTTAAGAGGAATAAAGATCCATGACATTTGAATTAATCAGACCTGAAGGTCTGCTACGAGATGGGTCAACAGCCCAAGATAGGAAAGGGAACTTCAGAAAAAGAGTGAAAAAGCCCAAAGTTCCAGAGCAGTTAACTTCGGCTCCGGCCAGTATCCAAAACAAGGAGACTGGCAAGAAGAAGAAGGAAAATTTATTCTGAGCAAAAACTCACAATGGTGGCCAGATGCCATAAAAATCAGGGCAGCTCACAGGGAATGTGCTAGGGAGCAGAAATTCAGGGAAAGAATAATGATTTCACCTTTATCTTTACCATGACTTGCGTTAAACCTGTCTCAGTGAGAGTGGTCCCTTGGCCAGATAACCCAATTGGATTAACTCTTAAGGAAAAAGGCAATGACATTTCTCCATGAGACACAAATGTCTTTCTTTTGGCAAGGAGGCAGCAGCTTTCCCTTAACAAGCTTTCTATGTTACTGTGTATTACACAGATTTAGTGGCAAACTTGCTTCCAGAAAGTCTCACTGTGTATTACATGATGAAAAATAGGAAAACAAAGAATGTGTAAGAATGCTAAGCATATTATCCTCTCAACTATATATATAAGATCTTGCTATCATAGCATATTAACTTTAGTATATTGTATGTTTTCCAATGTGTCATAATTGTCCTGTTCCTATCAACTTCTTCAAGCTTGAGAATTTACAAATTAAGGAATACAACAACAAGTTTCATTATAAAACAAAACAAATAATCCCCTAAGGACCATTTGTCTTAGGGTTTTCGTTGTTGTGAAGAGACACCATAACCATGGAAACTCTTATAAGAAAATGTTTATTTGGGATTTCTTGCTTACAGTTTCAGAGTTTCATTCAGTCCATTATCGTCATGGTGAGGAGTATGGCAGCATGCAGGCAGACATGGTACTGGAGCTGAGAGTCCTTACATTTTGATAGGCAGGCCAGAAGTCTACAGAGACACTCAGTGGTATCCTGAGCACAGACAAACCTCAAAATCACCCCCACCATGACACACTTACTCCAACAAGGCCATACCCACTCCAACAAAGCCACACCTCCTAATAGTGCCACTCCTTATGAGATTATGGGGGCCGATTCCATTCAAACTACCACACCATTTAACAATGTGTCAGCCTTAATATAAAACTAAGCTTAAACATCAATAAATGAATTCACATCTTGAGAGAAATACTTTTCATTTATGCTGAAATGAATTCCTCAACTAAGGAAAGAGCATTTTTACCATGTAAATTTCAAAGCAAATATATTTTAATTATTTTCAATATTCAAATGTTTCTTTTCTATCTGAAGGTGGCCACTTTTGTCTGTTAAATATTTTTTAGCATTTTTAAAAAATTTCCCTTGGGTTGTTCAAGTGGAAATAAGAACACACACACATTTCACACTCTAAGTCATAAGCAGATAGTGATGAATGTATTCTTTCCAAATGTGCTTACAGTTCAGAGGCGTTACATAAAATTTTAGAGGAACATAACATAAACTGGAGTAGAGACTGCTTTTGTGAAATGGTGCTTTGCAGGTTGAGGGCAGAAAAACTTGTGCCTGATCATAATCTAGGTCAGTTTGAAAGCAGAGATAAAAATGCTGCATCCCACACACCGTTTCATTTTTTTATTTCTCTACATAACTCTTAAAATTTATTTTTGGAGTTGTATATTTTTGTTATCAACCTGAAATACATTTGTATATATGCCTCAAGTTATGAACACATCCATCAACACATATTTCCACAAGAAAAAAAAGTACATGACATTCTTCTAGTGTTACTCTTATCTATCTTACAGATATGCTCTTAAATCTGGCACCAATTGAAGATGGTTTTACATCACTTGTGAGAGAAGTGTGATAGGTTGTGGACAATATCACAGAAGTTTTCTACAACTTGTATTTTCAGACGTGAAGTACTTGAAAGAGGAGGACGCTAACCGAAAGACCTTCACCGTCAGCAGCACGCTGGATTTCCGAGTGGACCGTAGTGATGATGGAGTGGCGGTCATCTGCAGAGTAGACCATGAGTCCCTCAATGCCACCCCTCAGGTAGCCATGCAGGTGCTAGAAATACACTGTAAGTAAACACACTCCCACTTCCTTTGTTTCTTGATTTGTATTTAAAATCAGTTTTTAAATTAAATGAAGTTATAGCAAATGTGCCAAAAACCTACCTATACTCATGAGTTTCAATCACATTCAAAGGTAAGAGTGCCTTATCTGAGTGTGGCTCTTAACAATGAAGGAAAATAAGGAACATCTCAGATTTAATGTTCTTAATTATGGTTGGAGTTATGGTTTGATGCACATATGTGTGGAAGCGGGTGGGTGAGGACAGTGGGGATATATCAAACTATTTTAATCACTTGAAAATTGTTTCCCCTTGTTTTTAACCTTCTACATGCTAGATGTTAGTCTCTTTGAATGCAGAGGCACTTCCACTACATCCATAATTATCACAATTGCAGTCACAATGTTAATTGAGTGATGTGCACATATGAGGGGTAGTGATGAAGATTTGTGGTGTTGTCTCACACAGCCTGATGTACAGTCAGTGTTGTCAGTTACAAGGTGTACAGGTAACCGTGCAGATCAAGGGGGATAAGTCAATTGCTACTAAATGGTAGACTTGTAATCTTTTACTTAGAGAAGTCCTAGGGATACAGATTTACTAAAATGAAGCTGAGTTACTTGAAATGCATAAGCCAAAATAAAAAAGGAGAAGATAAAGTATCATCTTTGTGAGTTTCATGATTTGATTTTTTGAGATAATGAAATGATTTTTTTTTTCTGGTTGCCTTTCCTGGGATGAAATTAAAGCCTGAACTTGGAATTACATTAAACCCTAAAATGCTGAACTATGATCAAACACCACTGTTCTAATATGCTTATTGTATTTTGTTTTCATTTATTAGTCAGTGTTGCACTGATCCTTAATAAATAGCAGCCATGGTTTAAGATTCTGTACTTACAAAAAACACCAAAAGAACAAAACTGAAGCTAACCTACTTGTCTCCAATTGTTATCACCACTAAAACAACAATAAAAATGCTTCTTTTACAAAACAAGATGTAATGATACATAGGTAATGCAAACAATCTCTGCATGCAACATAGTACCAAGGGACAATTATTATGTAAGAAAGATAAGCCATATGAGATGGTAGGAAGATGAAAACAGTGGTAAGACTATTGCTTTGATGGGCTTACCCACATGTAATGCTGAGGAATGAATGATACAAAACCGTGAATTAGGAGCACACCTGTTACATTTATTTCTAGAAACATCAGGGCAATCAGAAAGACCATAGTAGAACCCACTAGGGCAGAATAAACCGCATTAGGAGAAAATACTAGAGACGTGTCTGAAACTATTGCAATTTAAAAGCAATTTGCAATGCATTAGGTTAGTTTTTCTAGATTTTCTCCTGCTGTCCTTGAAGCAGATTCCGACTCAAGCACACATAGAGACCACATGAATATTATTTCTAGTTTCAATATTTATATAAAAATGACTTTGTGAAGGTCGCCAAAACTGTTTACACTGATTATGAACTAGAGAATCAATTCCTGTGTTGATTTGATTATAAAGTAGATAGAGACAATTTAAGTCAAGTTTGAGACATTTAAAAGATTTCAAACGGATGTCAATGACTATTCCTTTACATTGCTTATTTGATCAATGAATCTACTAGGTACAAGAAATAGAGTAAATTGATACTTTTAAAAGACCCATATTGCCATCATAATAGATTTAATTTTTAAATATACTTGTACTCTGTGAGGTAATAGTATTTTGAACATTTCTCATTTATTTAACTATAATTCAAACATATGAGGTACAAAATTAATAGAAATCAAGTCATAATAATTGTTGACAAAGACCATCATGTCACAATCCTTCAGCTAATGAAGCAATTGACAATTTGTTTAGGTTTCTGTGTGTTCACAGAGACACAGCAGATGAACTGTTGAGTTTTGTTATAAGAAGCAGACTGTTTAGAATGAAATTAGGCTTATGGGTCTGAGTATTTGCCTCAGTGGATGTTTTCTGCAGAAGCATGAAGACGGCAGTCTAGATCTGCTATATCCACAAGAAAGGCAAGCACAGAGACATGCACCCGCCACCACTTCTGAGAATGCAAAGGCAGGTGGAGATCTCACACTCGTTGTCTAGCTAAAGAAAGAGTAATGAGAGCGCTTTCCAGTTCAGTGGAGATCTAGTCTCAAAAATCAAGGTGGACAGTGAACGAGGACAAAATGCAGAAGTCTACCTCTGGTCTAGCCTCCCTGTGAGCGTGCACAGGTGAGAATTCCTTCACACACAGAGACACACAAATACACACATGCAAACAAACAATAAAATAAGTCTCAGAGAAACACATTACTTAAAAAAATGAAGTCAGGTTTTTCTATATATTTGGAAGAAGGTTCAGGATTTGATGCTGTCAATAATAGAATTATTTCAGTGATTGGAATTTCATAATTTGATTTAGAAGACGGAAATTTTAAAACAGAACTAAATTTGTTAATATAAGACACACTAACCAGGGTAAGCTTCTGATAGCTGAGTGTTCTGGCCTCTCATGGCACCTCAGTTTTTCATTGATCTTGGCCATCCCATAGTCACAGAACAACTTTACTAGCCAGAATTATTGTGATCATTTTAAGTATTTCAGTTTAGCTGTTAGTGTTAAACATCTACTGCCAAGATCATTTTTACTTCCTTGGAAATTCATATTGGTACTATAAAATCCCTAGTCACCTATTTGTTATTTTTTTATATTTAATATGTTTAGTACATATTGTTTTGAAAATTTCACAAAGGTCAGTAACTGAGTTCTTTAACTTTTACAAAATTTTACATGAAATATTTCACATTCGTGCAGAGTGGTGAATTAAAAATGCCATCTTCTATCATGGATTAATATGTAAGTGGCTAGAGGGCAGAAACTAGATCAATTTAAATTATTTTTCTTAGAATCTAACATACCATCATTCAAGTATATCAAGCTAATTAAAACCAACTGATGGTAATGCTAAATGTTCCTTATGGATGCAGAACATTCTCCAGAGATGATGCAAGTATAGTTATTTGAGAGAATTGCAGTTAGGATTAAAATTAGAGCAAATACATCAAATGGTACAGTCTTCATAAACACCTAAGTGTAATGGCAAAATGTCTATATTTTCCACTTAGAAACAGGAGATTATCAAACCACATATGTGTGTGTATATATATATATATATGTGTGTGTATATATATATATATATATGTAATACATAGGATGAACAAATTGTTATGGATTCAAACATAGGAACATAGAGTGCAGTTTTGGGAAAGGGGAAAAAATAGAGCAATTAGTAAATTCAGGATTTCTTCATTGTATAATAATAGTCTCACTATGGATGATCTCAGAAATGGTCCCAAATGGAGAAACGCTTAGAAGAAATATCAGTGTTTTCTCTAGTGCATGAACAGAGAACATGTGCATTTTTTAAAAAAAAGTACAAAATAATAATTGTACAAGACACAAGAATCCTGATGTCAGATTGTAGGAAACTGAAAGTAAAAGTTGAAAACATAAGACCAAGGAACATAATGAGAATACATGGTAAGATAAATTATAAAAGGGTGTTTCAGCTGTATCCTTGTTATGTAGAATTTTTAAAGGAATTATCCTATGAAAAATATAAGAGCAACATTTACAATTTACAAAGGATTAATCATTTTTATATACTTCCACTTTGATGAAAGGCACTCCTTTTAAACTGGAATTTAAGAAAGTGAAGAATAGATATTGTCTTTTCCTGTCAACCACAAATGATTTCAAATTTCATGTATTAGGTAAGAGAATACTTCTCAACTGAACAACATGTAAACCCACTCATTTTTAACAGATGAGAACTCTTATTTATCTTTCTAACTTTACTTGTATCTCTTTGAAACAAAACTTTTTTATTGATCTGATCTAATTTTCAAGAACCAGATCATATGAGTCAGATTTTACTCAGTGCTCAGTAGAAATAATGTATGTGCACCAGCAGAAGACTCCATACAGTACACAGTATAGAAGAAAAATCAAAACAGCTGTGTTCTGCACATGACATTGCATTGACAAAATTATACTAAAGTGTAACTCTTATTGAAAATGAAAAGCACAAGGAAAGAAAATAGTAAAATGTCAGAGTTATGTTATTTGTATCAGAAAGCACTGTAACACTCGTTGAGAGTGAAATGTAATTTAGAGTCTGGATTTTTAAATGTGTATGCATGTGTTTTAAAATGCATTATATACTTCCCCATCAAAACAAATAATCTTATAATTAATTATTAATATTTGTTTTGTATTTGTATTTGAATGTGATGGTTCATGTATAAAAATGATAACTGCTTAAAAATGTAGATCATTAACATTTAAGCAGTAAGTAAAGCAGTTAAAATGGCTCATGAATTATGCACTCCATTTGAGCCCAAACATTCTATCTGAGTGACAATGGAAGGCTGTAAGTGAAAGCAAGGGAAGAGAAGAGAAGGGAAGGGAGATGAGGGATTGAGAAAGGAAGGGAGGTGAGGGACTGGAAAGGGAAGGGAAGGACTTCAGGAAAGAAGAGAAGGGGAGGGAGCATCAGGTTTAGGGATAGCATTGTGTTTAAATGATATCAGTTAGGTTAGTGGTAAATGAAAATATATGCATCAAATACATTTTAAAATAATTCAGAACACATGGTATCATTGCTAAATGAGATAATATCTCTATAAGGAGTTAATGGTCAATTTCAATTCCTGACTTACACATTCTGATAATTATGTTTCCAATCTAGGTAGCAGAACAATGGGTAATGAAGTTATTTTATTTCCCCTCAACATCTTATGTTGTAAAACATTCCATAGTGTTTCTATGGTGATTCTGTTGTTGTTAAATCTCCTTTAGAGAATTACCTTGGGCTAGAGAAACAGAACTCACTGTTGTAAATTTCCGCTACATTTATCATCCATGTAATGCATTTCAGCTTTTATTTTCATGAATTGATTAAAAATACAATTCTGATTATTATAGAAGAGATTCATTGGTTATGTGCTTGGGGAGTACCAGCTCAGTTGTTTATGTACTCTCTTTCTTGTGGGTATTTGGTATATAGAACAAAGATATTTCTAAATGGAAAATGGAGATTTATTTTTCATTTGATGTGTTTTCCTGTTGATTCTTCATTTTGACAATAAAAAATACTGAAGATCTATAAACTGCAGAGATATCTCTGGTTAAGAGCCCTTGATACCCTTGCATAGGACCTGAGTTCAGTTCCAAACACCCACAGAGGTCAGCTCAAAGCTCCTTGTATCTCCAGGGACCCATTCCTCACTTCTGCCTCTGTGAGCACCCACACATAATAGAGAGAGTCATATATGTAAATATAAAATAAATGTACATAAAAAATAATGGAAATCCAATCTTTTCAGTTCACCTTGCATAGAACCCCTGTGTTTCTGAAGCCCAAAGTACATTTTAAAACATCTTGTACATCTCATAAAATATGCTTCTACAATTTTCTACCAAGTTTAGAAATTTTTGTAATTTTAGAAAACATGGTTGTTTCAGATCTTATAGGCTTATAAGATAGGCAGGTCTATGTGCTATATGTATTTAAAAACGTATCTCATTGAACTAGCATCTCCTTTGAGGAGTGTTGGTTACAAAAGGCAACTAATGCAAGAACTCTATTCAGAAACCCAACAAGTTTCTAAACATTTTCCAGGAAGTTACATCTATGATATTTTACCTGAAATAAGTATTACAGATATATTTTGTTCATTAAGTAAATAAGTTCTTATCCCATATAAATGTCAAATATAGTCCATTTAGTCCTTTTAATATCAAATAATTAAAAGTGATTAAATTATCAAATATTTTACTCTTTCTAAATGTGATGCTTCAAATTATCATATATTATGCTATTGATCATAACTAATTTTGTTTTCTGAAGTCAATTTATATATCTATGCAAATATCAGTATGAATTCTAAGGTTTAAAAATGAGAAATTACCTTTAAAAAGTAAAATGATGCCCTCTAAAATGTTTTATTCTAATCAAAGCTTATTGTAAAGTATTCAGTTTTACTTCTTTGTGCTGGGACTAGAACCCGGAACAAGAGAAGCAAATGTTCTACCAAAGGCCTTCAACCCTAGCCCTAAAGTCTTACAGCGTTCAAATTGTTGTTCTGAAGGACAAGAAACAAGAGACTTAGAATGACAGATGCTTACATCACAGAAAAACCTAAAAATGGGTTGCTCAAAATGTTTTAAATTATTATAAGCATGGAAATTAAACACATAAAGAAGAAAAGTTAATAGCAAAATTGTAGAGTGTATGCATATTATAGAAGATACAGAAAATAATGTACTTTTTAACTAATGTTAAAATTTTACTGAATAGCTGTAATAAAGAATTAAAAGTGGCTAATATTCACCATATTCACACAGCATAGGAGGCTGAACATAGTGAGGTTAGAACAAGTGAGGGCTACATAGTAAGTTGTAGGACATTCTGGGATACTGTGTAAAAACTAAAAATAAATAAACAAATAAAAAGACACAACAAAGGAAACAACAAAAACCTTAAAGAAAAAGCAGAAATAATTGGCATTTTGTCTCCTTCCAAATTAAAAGCTGTTTTTTTTTTCTAGCTTTTAAAGGTCATAGGCTGATTCATTTTTTTACATGAGTATATTTCACACCACAATATTTTAGGGTTGTTGTAATTCTATGGATTATAAGGTATTATAACACAACTATTCATGTACATACACAGACAAAAATCCTTGATAGGAACAAAGTATAACTGGAAAACACCATTGCAACTGGAGAGGTAGGTCAGTGGCTAAGAGAACTTTTTGCTCTTTGAGAGTACCCAGGCTCAGTTTCTAGCACCTACATGGTGGCTCCCAGTCATCCATAATTCTAGTTCCAGGGGACCTAGCCACTTTTATAACCCCTGAGAACACCAAGTGTCCAGATGGTACACATACATCCCTGTAGACAAAAAGGCATACACATAAATAAAATATAAATAAATCAAATTTTTGAAAGAACGAAAGCTACTGTAGTCAGTAAACGCATATGAACGTGCTAGCTTAGCTCTGATATACCACAAAAATGTATCATTGCTATTGACAATTTCACATCATGTCCGGTAGCACACTGTTTGGTTTCTGTCTTCTTTCTTTTTATCATTTCTGATGCTTATTTAACTAATAGACTTTATCTTTAGAAAAATTTTAAGTTTACAGAAAATTGTTCAGAAGGTTCAGAGTTCTTATATATACTCCCTTTATTGATAATAATAAGATTATTATCACACATCAATTATAATTGAACAGATGCCATATAATGTAATAGAAATCCCATCATTTACTTTGTATTTACTCCTTTGCTTTGAAGAGTTCTATAGGGTTTTATTAAATTATGTGTGTACAAACAGAAATATTGAAAAAGTAGTTTGATAACATGACCATTTAGCATAATAACAATAACAGATTCTGACTTAGGGTCCATAACTTACTCAGTCATGAAATTTTGATAGATTATAGTAACATGCATGAAATTCTGACCTGTGGAGCAAGCCTAAAGTCAGAAAGTGGTTATTTTCCTTTAATAGTCCTACCACTATTACACCAGTACCTCCTGCCATGAAAGTGAATATTGCAGCATGTGGTGTCTGATGTTGGGAAAGGCCACTGAGGTCTTTTCTCCCTTAGCTGTCTACATAGCATTTCCCTGTACTGTGAAAGCTAACCAATGGGGAGGATGTATCCCAACTGCTTTGAGGTTGAGCTCCTGAAGTTTGTGGTGCCTTCAACAAAAGAATCTTACCATAGGGTTATGATGAGTGCCCAATGGCACTCTATGTTCGTTCAGACACCTCTTAGGTTCCCCCTAATGTACTATGTAGAGCAATTTCCATTTAATAGTCCATGTCTTAAGGGAGAGACACTTTCCATCCATGAAAGATAATTCCATTTTAAATTTATTTTAAGTTTTATTTTGCAATTAACTTACTACCTACTGGGTTTTCTATAAGGACTTAGAAATCTAAGTATATATGCTTAGTTTTGGTTAACATGTATACTACCAATAACCCTAGACCCTTTCTGTAGCCCTGATCTGTCCTTTGACCCTCAGTATTTTCTCTTTCTTTTTACATGTGTTGTACTATCACTTCACTCTTCTTTTTAATTGGGATTGTGAGATGTTAGACTCCCTAGGGCCATCTCTCCCCCTTGTCCTCTGATTTCCTCTGTGCTTGATTCTGCATTTCGGCCATCTGTTATTCCTCACTACTGTCATCTTATGAGCAACCGGGAAAAGATTCTGAATCCTCAAACTATATCATACAAGCTAAAACAATATGTAAGCACACAACTGCAAAGATGGTGTTCCTGTTTCTAGACATTTTTAAACCTCCGCAAAAACGCATCCAAAGTCTGAACAAACCAGGATCAGGTGAGAGCAATGATTGATGGCAGTCTTGCTCAAGTACTCTCATGAGGATAACGTGTTCTGTTTATCCTCATGTAGTCGTCACCAGTCAGCTATTGCTGTGACTGCTCAGCAGTTGAGATGTGCATCTTGTAACTCAAAATTGCATTTAGAATGCAATTTTAACTGATTTACATTAAATTTAAATAGACACATATGCATTGTACAGCACTACTCTTGATGACGTCATCATACTTTCCTCTTCTAATTTTGTTATTAGTTCTTTTAATCATGGCAGGATACATAATTGATGAGTTAATGGTGTAGTAATTCCTAGGATGCTGATGTAGCCACACTTTATATAATAGAGAAAGCATAGCAAAAGCATAATTTTGTAATGCATAATAGATTTTTTAAAGGGTTTAATGTTGTTATAGTGTAAGTGCAAGATAGTACAGCTTAAACCTATTTTTAAAATTAAATTGTGCTTTGTTGTTTGGCAAGACCTTCTAGGAAAAAACGAATACAAATCATAAAATATTGTTCGTTAAAAACAGTATTTTGACAAATGTTCTTAAAATCATGGGCTGCAGAGTTTATAATTATAAAAAGGATGAATTATAAGGAATAAAACATTGACGGACTCCTTGTCCTCTCCTACTGTTTCTTTTGCTTCTCCTTCAGATCTTCCTCTTGAATCAGCTCCATGGTAAAAACATGTTGCTCCTAATGTCCTTAGTCCACTCAGTTTTGCCCAATTACAAGCTTCACATTCTGAATTTTGGTTCTGAGCCTAATACTCATTTAAAAATGTAAGATCATTTCTTACTCTATCTTGAAAAATATCCCATTTCCCCAGTCTGGAAACTTAGCATCCTAGAATGCTATTCTATAGTATTCTTTTTTCAGAAAATCTTCGGTCAATGATTTCCAATTGCCTCAATCATATCATCAAGTCTACTTTTTTCTTTTCATACAGTGGCTCATAACAGTCTTGACCACTTCCAGAGGTTCCAGTTCCCGCTTCTGTCTGAAAGACTCATGTGCCACACACATGTGCTGCACACACGTATATACAGGTGAAACATGCACACGCATTAAATATAAGTAAATAAACCTTTTCATTAAAGTCTCAGGGGAAGTTCTCTTGTAATAAAAGAAAAACTGACAATAGTTTAAAAGGCTATTTTCATCTTTCAAAAACAATAATGACTTGAAAGCCATCAGTGAGAAAGTAAAAAATAAGAGACACAGAACACTTGTGCACATCATTCATCAACATCAACAGATAATGCTTTAGAACATGCAAATAACGGCGCACCAAGGCCCACTTTAAATTGCATTTCTTTTAACTCAAGGAGCGTGATAACCAGTTAATTCCATAGAACAGAAAATGACCCCAACAAAAGACAAAGCACAGTCACAAGTGTCAGTCCCTACTATATTCTACCAGCCAACAGGAAAAACCAATTTACCAAAGTGTTTGTTTTGAGATCAAGTGAGGTAGACAATGAGTTGATAGTGGGAATCTGGTGACTCATTCCTTCCTGGCCTTTGTGTCATAACAACACACAACAGGAACAACAGAACTTTCCTTGCATGCATTTGTGGTTGTTGACTCTAGAGTTTAGACCGAGTGCTCTCCACTGAAATGCAACTCCAGCCTTTTTTTTTTTTTTTGCATGCTTTGAAAAAAATCCAGAAATCCATTATATATGAAACATTTGCATCAAGGAGAATTATGTAGCAAGTATTTCATCAATATTTGTTATTGTTGGAAGGTAGTTTTAATAAGAAAGTCTGATTTTATAACAAAGGAGTATTTCCAAATATTAAGTGAAAAAAAAAACATTTAAAAAAATCTTGTTAATTAACAAAGAAGACATTTAATTGAGGTCCAGGAGTTACATTTACCCTGATAATAAACATGTATACATAAGAAAGAAATAATTTCTGATATCATAAGCATGGTTTCTGAAAGCCATTCTAAGCATTCTGCAGCATCATTTCTGAAAGCTAGGGCTAAAATTAAAAATTAAAAATAGGACATTACAATGCATGATGATATCATGTTGCATTGTTATAATTACCTTAAAATGACTGAAAAAATGATAATATTGTGCCCAGTAAGCTTTAGGAACTAAGCAAATGTTTATTATACAAGTAAATAATTTGCAAATAGAGGAAATATTTTTGTCAACAAATAACATTATCAAAAAATGTTATTTTAACCAAAGGCTTGAAGACCATAGACAACCTTGAACAATGCAAATTACTCCATCTCTAAATATAGATTATCTTTTATCATTCAGTATATTATATGAAATAGATTTGGTTGTTTGGCAAATAACCTTAACAGGAAAATAATATTTGTAAAGTCAAGTTCTTATTTTTTTTAATTACAGAAGGAATAAGATGGGATATCATAGGTAAAACATTTATTCAAAGGGTTCACTTGTTAACCTGCAAAACTCAGTAATGGACAATTGTTGTTGAACTACTGACATTAAATATTTCAAGGGTTGTGCTTTGAGGTTGCCCATTATGTGATTTCACAGTAGTTTCATAACTGCTATCCTGTAAAATCTTTGTTACGAATACAGAAAATCCATTCCACTAGATCAATGTTTCACTTTGATTTTTATCCCTAGATCAAATAAACAGAAAGTATCCTGACTTCACAAGTTAATAGAACTTTAATTTTTTTTCCATTTTAAACTGAATGACCTTTTTATTATTCTATTTTAACACTGCAATTATATTCTTCATGAATGAACACCTGAATTTTTCAAATAAAAATAAAGGAAGTAATATACAAGGGGAAAAGGTTTCCCTCATATTCATACACTTTAAGTAAGTTATATCCAAAGAGAGTCTCAGGAAAATGGTACCTCTCTCTACCTTTCCACGTGGTCCCAGAAACAACGCTCAACCAAACTTTTGAATGAGCTGTCAGATATGCTACAAATATGTCATGCTTTACCCATTGTTTTGTGTGGCTCTGAGGATAATCTATGAATTCTGTACTTTTAGTTTGAGTGAGTGTGTTTCTGTAAGTGCATAACAAACTAAAATAAAAGACCAGTCACACATAGCAGAAAGAAAAAAGCAGTAGATCGAGAAGCACCATTATTTAAAGAGTCGACAGCATCCAATATAGACTACTGCAGTAGTGAGATTGAGAGACTAAACATAAAAGTAATGTCAGCAAACCTGGATTTTACAATCATCCCTAAACACCAACTGGGAAAGTTGAGGCAATCAGCAGGAGTTCCCAATTCAGTGTATGATTCTGAGCCACCTGGGAAATCGGAAGTGGTTATATATAAATGTAAAAGATATAAATGTAAAAGGAGATTTAATTTAGAGAATTGTTCCTGAAGTTGTTGAACTTGATAAGTGCAAGAATACACAGAGTGAGCCAGCAATGTACAGACTAGAGAATCGCCGACTCCTTATCCGGGGTATAATGGTCAGAGGACCAATATTTCTCATTTCCTCTACTTCAAAATCTGTAGCCCTAGGATTTATGAAAATCTGTTTCCATTCTAGTCCTGAGATAGTTGTAGCATATTATAGTCAAATATCTAAAATATTTTTCCTCTTCAGGACAGCCATTAAGCAAACAGAGGGGCTGAGGGAATGTGTCCAGGTACAAAACAGCATTCCCCAGTTGCATAACTTCTTTCCAATATGACTGTGCCTTTTAAAGTTTCTGCCACTTCCCAATGGTACCACAGGTTTTTTACCAAGCTTAAAATAGGTGACCTTTGGAGGCAATCTAGATTCAAATTTTAGCAAGTCCAAGTGCAGAAGGAAATTCCGAAGCTCTTCCAATGCTTAGGATTTTTCAATTCTTTGGAATCTACCTGAGTAAGGCCTATCCACATTTTGGAAATCAATTGGCTTTATTCAGTCTTCCAATGGTAATGTTAATCTAATACTAAATCATTATCACAGAAATTTCCAGAATAGTACTAGACCAAATTACTAGACACCTTAGGGTACACTCGAACTGAAACACAAATTACCGTCACAGACAGACAAATTAAATGTATTTCCCAGAATCATACTTTTCTGTAGATTGCCCTCCATCCTTTCCACTAGAAATGAATTTATCTTTTATAAAGGTGGTTCTGTATGTATAGGCTGAAGAACAAAAGATGATAAGCCTCAATTTGACTAGAATAATCCTGGGTCCCACCTATGATCCTACATAATTATCAACATTTCTCTGCTTCTTCACTAACTTAACTTATAACCTCAGTCAATCTATTATTTGATAAATGTCTTCTTGCTAAAAAAAATCAATTATACTTAAATTTCTTGCATCATTTAAGAAGTATAATATATTTTTCATATTTTTTGAATTAATGGTTCTTCCAGAGTCCTTTTATAGTATTATAATTTACCATGATGCAAATGGGAATGATATTTGTAACTGGAATATTACTTTTACTATATATAACTTGTGTGTGATGACAGGAACTGAATTCAGGCCCTTGTATGTGCTAGGCAATTATTCCAATACTGTTATACATTCCCAGCCCTGAAATAATTCTATGTCTCAGGCTGGACATGAACCAGCACTGCTCTTCTCATATAGTGAGATTATAAATATCTATCTTCCCCTAATCCTGTCTCATAATTTTCGTTTTATTTCATAAGCATTGTCTTGTTTACAGGTTTGAGAAAGAATTTATTTGAAACATAAACAATTTCAACATATAAGATCATCTACATAATTATAGTTTGTTGCTTTATATTAGAGAAATTTCAATACTATGTCTTCTTTAAGGAAGATAACTAACAAATATTTCAGAATTGATTAATGCTGCCTGAGCTGCTTTCCAAACCAGTGCACTAATATGATGTCAGATGGGTTGGTTCCCATTCTTCCATTAAGCCAAAGGGGAGGGGGAACATGACAGTCTGAGAGGTTAGAGCTATTGTGTTTATTGCACAGTATAGAGATAAGAGGGAAAGAACTAGGTCACTTAGTTCTATACAGAATATAAAGAAATCATTGTGCTTATATTGCCTCTCTACTCTAAATGTTATTTTCCATTTCCTCTATGAAATCTGTACTTTCCTGTTGATTAAAGGTTATCACATGTCATGTGATTTATAAACCTAGCTGTCCTAGAGTTTTCTTGAATCTATTTCCATATGGGTTGATTTTATTAAACAGAAACAATTACTATTTTTAAACAACTTTATCATTGCATATGAAACCAAATATAAATAGCTATTTGATGGGCTTTGTCCACTGTATTTTTAAGAAAGCAGCATGTGCTCAGAACTGCAGGACTGCCTCTTCAAAAGGATTCTGCATAACGCTTCTGAGACTGTAGTTTATCTTGAGTTTATTGGGGGTTCCTTATTGTGAGTCCCTGGTAGTCCTGTGACAATGAAAGGGTTGTTATTCAAATTCACATGAATGCATTCAGTCCACAATAATAGTATTCATAGCAATCTATAAATAGCTGAAGAAACAATTGTGTGAAATACTTGATATTCATCTGAGCCACTTTTTTTACAATGTTACATTTAAATTCAGATTTCAGAGGTACTCCTAAGATATTCAGATATTTTTGTTAAAATGCAATGATGGGAAAGTTGCAGTCTCATATATATATACACACACATAAAACACACACTCACACACATATACACACACACTTATTATAAGAGATGCTAAGCATGGGTGATACACTTATAAAATGTATCCTTATTTGTCTTTAATGTTCTTTCTATTCTTTTTTTTTTCTAGATACACCATCTGTTAAGATTATACCATCCACTCCTTTTCCACAGGAAGGACAGGCATTAACTTTGACTTGTGAATCTAAAGGAAAACCACTGTAAGTGTTTTAGTGAATGGTAAACTTTTCACTCTTTCTTATATCAGTGTTTAGTCAGTGTAAACATAGAACAACTATGTTTTAACCTTTTCTTGTCAAACAATAGAACAAGCTCTTTTGTTTTTAATTTTTTCTCCTTCAGATTTCTCTAAAATTAATGTGTATATATTTAGAATACAAATACAAAGTACATGATGAAATGACCTGATGGTGGGCAAAATGGTGTCTGAAATGCTAAGAAATAAATGCAAGTTTGCTTAAATGACATACAATACTCTGTCAGATATCAAGCACCACACCATCTCTCCCTTCCAGTGATAAAATTTAGAGGAATAATGGATGGATTTTGAAAGTTATGGGATTGTTATTTTAAGAAATATACATCATTTCCTTTAGGTATGATTCAGCAAGTAAGTCTCAATGAAGCTCTGGGATTCAGTTATGTAGAAATAAGCTTGAATGTATAATATCCATGCTTGCACTAAAGACGACTCCAAAGTACAATTATCTTTTCGTTTACGGAACAACACAAAGTCTTGAGAAGTTTAACAAATTGAAAACTTCATCTTTCTCAGAAGATCCTGACTAATTGTTCCCCGAGGATGCTGATGAATAGCATCTTGCAAACAGAAAAAGGAAATAACATTTCTTTATGTTACAGGAAAGAAAATTTAATCTCAGAAATGTGAACCAATTTTTTTTTCTTATTCACAATGGCTTAAGATTGGTGAATCAAGATTTATTCACACTTCAGTCTTGTCCAAAGCCTAGAGTCTTTCACCTACTATCTGTTAATTCAGCTGCGGAATCTAAATTCCTGCTTCTGTTTGCCAGATTTACTGTGTAAATTCAAGAATGAGACTCATGATGATTTCCGAATTGGAATTGACGGTCTAGTTTTTCAGAAAGAGGAATGACCCTTACTCTGGATAAAGTGACAATTGTCACCCTAGTCAAGCTTGCTTCTCTATTTAAACTTTTTCTAATGCTTGCCAAAATCCTACTTCAATGACATTTGCAGCAAGAATTTATGCCTGTGTATTTTCATAAATATCCCAACTCATGTAGTATCTTTGAATATTAATTCATAGATCAATAATGGCTTAAAACAGTCATATTTTGCACTTATCCTTGTGGGTCCAATGTTATAACGAATATAAAGTTATCACTTTACAAATAACATGTTTTGATTTATCCTCCTGCAGTATATATAGTCCTATCACCGGTGTTGCTTACTTGGTTTGTTCTATAGGCTCCCAGAACACTAGCAATACAGTTAGAGCCAACTCCCTTGGTTCCTTCTTTGGTTCAGGATGCTTCTTTAATTCTCTTTCCCAGTCCTTCCCATTTTCAAAGTAATGTTTCCAATAGATGAAAGTATTAGCTTCTTTAAAGAGAATTGAACTTGTAGATCTCTGCAGTTCATACTGCATCCCCAATCATGTCAGGTGAGACAAACAGCACACAAAACAAGGGAAGACTGAAAAGAAACCATTTGATTGTTCCCAGAAGGGATCCTCATGTTCACGAAGAGAATGGTCTTACTAGAGCACAGAGAACAGACGGCAAATTGAGGAGGAGTCATCAGAATGTTCATCACTGGAGAAAGAAGAGAATCACTAATGGGAAGATCAGTCACTTCAGAAGATGAAGCATAAAAAGCAGAAAAGACACAATATAAACATTTTGAGACAATCACAAAACAAGGAATAAATTAATGCATAATAAGGAGAGTGCTCAAATTTTAAGACAGATTTAAAAGACTGGTAGCCTAAATAAGGAGTGTGGGATCACAGGTACCCACTGGGCAGTCTGAAATTGTGTCATTTATTCCGGTAATCACCACCAAAGTTCCGCTCCATTACTTTGCAGCTACTGCACCTGATTCCCCACTTCGTTATCTTGGCATCACTGGGAGGCAACACTATTGGCAGGGTGCTCAATTGTTTCCCAAGACAGTTCATTTCTATTTCCTTTCCTTTTTACCTAATTCACTTCCAGTGAGCAAGTGGGGATCAGAAACCTATAACAGGTAATAAATACATTTTCATCTCATCATAGGTGACCTGAACAACATGCTTAAGTCATGTCCAAATCTTTGTTGTTCCTTTAAAATGCACGTTTGACCCACCTACAATATTTTAAAGAATGAGCAATTCATCATAATTAGGTGCATTGTTTCTGTTAAAATCACACCACTATGTTTAGTATAAACCATGAAACCACAGTGTAGCTCAAGTTGTAGTGAGGCTCATGTTTGTATCCTGCCCTCCAGAATGCTAATGTTGTTTTCCTTATTCTAAATGTGAGGGCCCCAGTGACTGTTTATGAACAATCATGCCTTATTTGCCTGCTTTGGACAGGAGCCTTTTGCCATTTTCCTGTAGAACAGCTGCATAACTTGGGCCAGTACCAAATTGTTCCACTTGACATTACTATAGAGGCATTCTATTCTTTCCTTAAAAGAGAGATTACTGTACATGTCTATTGTTTTAATTTTTGTCTAAAGTGAGGACCAAGCTAATGCCAGCCAGTTTTCTTTCAAGTCCCCAGAGTTTCTGCAACCTTCTTCTGTCTTTGGCTGAATTCCCAGACAGCTTTTAGGCAACACATTCTCCATTTATAAAAGTGGAAGAAGAAAATACCCTTTATATTACATTAAAGTCACGACCTTAGAAGATGCAGGGTTGCCCCTACATGCTGTGACAAGTGAATCAGCATTCATTTTAACCCAGTGTTTAGCACATTCTGAATTTACTTAAAAAAAAAGGCAATGATGCATTTTCCAGTGTCATAAATGTGCATTTGGCATTCTATAAGAAGAAAATAATTCCAGGATCTGATGAATTTTCCTGTATATTCAGCACAATGCTTGTATTGTAGTTACTATTTTACCTTCCAGTAATTATAATCTTTCTTTTGTTCTTGGCAGAAATACAGCATGCATAATTGCACAGAGATGAACATCCTATTCTGTTTAAGAAGAAAGACTATTTAATCTTTAGAAAGACAGATCACATGCCACCAAGCAACTAGTGAGGTGTTGGAAAGGAACAATTATATACACATGTTTGATATGATCAAAAATTAAGGAAGAAATATGATATGTACATACAAATGCATATCCTCATGGACAGAATAGAATTGTTTCTTCAAAAGACACAAAAGTTAAGGCAAAACAGCTTTATACCAGTCAGTTTCTTCAGCATAACATGCAGGCTCCTCTTACAAAGCACAATTTACAGGTCATTTGCCAATTGTTACACAATCCAATTAGTGAAACTAAATTTCAAAACAAACCAGGAGTTAATGAAGGCACGTTATCATCCAGAGTGAATTATCATTCATGAAAATAGGGAAGATATGATATTAATGTAACAGTGTGAGTCTATTATTCTAGCAATTTCAAATCATTCCATCTAGTGCATGAGATCTTATCAGCCGACATTTATATTTCTCCTGCTAATCAGAAATACTTCTAACTAACCACAATACCAGTATTAGTGTTCAAGTCAGATGTCTGTGGTACAGTGCTCTGGGGCACAGTCTTTGTGGTAGCATAGAAGTAGAACTGAGGATTGGACCTGAATTTTATTATCTATTTATTGCCACAGCATTAGTTGTCTTGAGTCAGATTCTTAGCCGCTTGGATTAATTTGTTTTTGTAAGTTAATAAACGTTTATTTTAGAACAATTTTAGAATCACAGATAAATTGGGCAGAAAATATAGAAAATCCCTACATGCCACTGCTCTGCGACAGGACATGAGAGATGCAACATTATCCGTGGGTCACATGATGGTTTAACTGAGTCATGTTGGCCAAACAATGTGGCAATATAGTCTGTCATTCTACACAAGGTTCCTTCTTACTTGAGTATTTTTAATCCCCCAAATTATATAATGTGTAACTAATGAACAAATTGTGTAAGGATTGGAGATAATATATATGTAAAGACTCCCACCAAGTAATGTCTTAATAAATGACCATGAGGACTATAAAGTGTCATTAAGTAAAGGGATTAAGTACCAAGTATCTCACCAAGATTTTTACTCAAAAGTCTTAAACATATTTAGTATTGAATTGTTAATAAGCTGCCATAGTAAGTCCAGAAAATGAGGTTATGATCATAGATTCTTCCAAGTATCTCAAATGCAAGATTTTGACCAGAATAAACATACTCTAGGGCAATGGTTCATGAATTTTAAAAAGCATCCAGGAGACAAATCAATATAGAAACAAATGAATTGATAATAAATTCTGTTAGGGTACCCATGATTATTAGGGTTTAAATAATAATAATAATAATATTCATATACAGAGAATGCAGAGGCAAGAGGCTCTTTTAAGGTAAAATGTAAAATAATGAGAAATTGGTGAATGGCAGATTGGAATCTATGGAAATGGCTCCTTCACAAATACCTGAGCAGTTATGTAGAAAATATTTTAGAAAACTTGAAAGAACTATGAAGAGAAAAGAACTAATCCTGGTTCCACATGTGTGAAAGAAGCTGCTTTTCCAGGCATTGTTACCAGGGTGGAATGAACAGTTATCAGTTAACAAGTTTGCACAGCAAACAAATGAAAAAATAAATTCATATGGTTTAATACAACCCAAACTTTCATGATGGCATGTCCATTAGGTCCAACATGTTGTTAAAAATCCAAGGTCTGTGAAATATAAATGGTTGTTTTGTTAGTACTTTCCAAGTTTTCTAACTTAATTTTTAATTCATTAATTTAAAAATATTTGTATTATACATATTGTGTGGATATATGAACATGACTACTGGTGCCTATGGAGTCCAGAGGCTTTGAATCTCCTTGGAACTGGAGTTACATGTAGCTGTGAGCTGCTGGATGTAGGTGCTGGGAATTGGACCACAGATCTCTGCAGCAGCATTACATGCTCTTAACTGCTAAGGCATCTCTCCAGCAACTTTCTTATGCTTAGCTGACACAGTTAAATCATGCAACTACCTTGTGGTAAAGGTTTATGAACTCTATAGTTCCTATTTTGTAGATTAAAAGTGTTTGTCTTGTAGAGGTTATATGACAAGCTCTAGTTAACGGTAGAACTGTGATTGCAATCTATAGTAACAACACTGAGGGCTGTATTGTCTTGTTCACTCTATGTTCTCAGTTCTCTTGCAGAAAATTCTTCTAAAACTTTAGTAAGCTTGACAAGAGGTAGAGAGCATTGATAAACAATCAGTCCAAATATTCAAGTAGTTATAAAACAGTAATGTAAACTCAATCCTGTCAGATATCTGATATCTAAGATATATAAATATAGATAGATGATAGATATAGTTATGTATAGGTACAATGATATAGAAATATATAGATGTATAGATATATAGATATATGGAGTGTGTACATAGAACTAACTGCTATTACCAATACAATATAAACAATGGAATGCCAGAGAGCCTAGAGAAAACAAGCAGGAAGTTTAAAAAAAGCATTAATCATAAGCCTATATTTTTTATTAAATATTTTTGTATATCTCTGAAGTAAATGGAAGATACAATAGGTGTATCTATCATATAGAAATTCCTGTAGAAAAATTTTTGATTAATAAATGTTACATGATGCATAGATATTTACCTTTGATTTGGAATCTAGAGTATTATGAAATTATCGAAATTAATTAACTCAAATTTAAAAGCCAGTACAACCACTTTATTCCTAAGGTGCTTTCAAAGGTATAATACTAGGAAATTAGTTTCAAATTTCCATAATAAAGATATAGCCACATTCTGTCCTTCCTTTGCTGAAGCCCATATCGTCCTTTGCTCCCATCTCATGGCTTTAAAATTTAATCACACATTCACTCTCTGGAAGCACACAAGTGGTTATCTTGGAAATGAAACTGAATATTTTGGTTTTGTTTGTGAAACATGAAGCTGACTCTCAGTAATCTCCACGGCTGTTATTTAGGGTGGGCATCTGTGGTGTGCTGGGCACTCAATCATTTTCAATTAAATGTTCCAGTGTCTTGTGAAAGTCCCATCAGAGTCTGCAGAACCATGGCTATATATCCACAGAGAATATGCACTTCTTGAACACTTTCCAGAAAGGCAGTTTTCTTGCAAGAAAGCCAATTATTTTGAGAGATTATGTAAATGCTTAGCTGGAAATCCAGTGCAGAGTGTCTCAATATTTAAGACACTGGAAAAAGCACCTTCATATTCATGGGTGAGACTTTCAGGAAATGTACCTTTTGGCTAATATATTTAAAATAGCATGTGTGAATATGTGGCTTACACAATTTCAATTTTTAACCTTAACACTACAGAAATTTCATGTGCAATTATGTAGTAATAGAATCATCCATATGATAATTTTAGGAAGATTTCACAAACAAAAACTACTCAATCCTACTTTTATTACTACATTAAAGAAAACAGGAATCATTACAATTATTCACTAGATGATGTGTTCATTTGTTCTTTAAACTTTTCTACTTGAGAATTGTTTTATCTCTCAGCCTTTTTTTTTATAACATGTATCATACATTTGGAGCCAATATCCCTTTAGTGCTCACCAGTATAATTTACAAAGGAGTTTATTATTCACTGTCTGTTATATATTTTGGCTATCACATCTCTATAAATATATAGAAGTAACAAAATATGTAAGCATAATTAATTCAAAGTCTCTATAGACGTTATGTAGCCAGAAGTTTTCCTGTGTCCCACAGCTTCTTGGTCCCAAATAAACACTTAAAGGCTTATATTAATTACAAACTATTTGGTCTCTGGCTCAAGCTTATTGCTAGCTAGCTATTACATCTTAAATTAACCAATTTTTATTAATCTACATTTTGCCACATGGCCATGGCATTACTGGTCTGCTAACAACTTGTTCCTTGGGCAGCAGGATGGCGTCTGCCCCTGACTCTACCATTCTTCTCCCTGTCCCTGTGCTTGGGTTTCCCACTTGGCTCTTATCTATCCTTACCATAGGCCGCAGCAGCTTTATTTATTAAACAATCAGAACAACATATATTCACAGCATACAGAAAGACCATCCCACAGCGAGGTTAGGTATTTTAGTCAATGTTGGAAAATAATTTTGTATTCTAGAAAAGAAACTATATTTAATGAAAATATGTAAAACAAAATTTCTGGCATGAATCTTGGTTTTAACATGTATATACCACACAGAACCTTAATTTAAAAAGACAGGCATTTTCATGTTTAAAGTCAAGAAACAAAATTATCAACCAATAACGTTCCAAGTGTCAGAAATATGAACATTTACAAATGGTCCCAATATAATAGGCAGAATCACTCTGTGATTGATGAGGGCTTAGACATCAAACTCTTCCAAATTTGGAGTACCAGAGATATCTAAGATGCTTGTAGGACAAAAGAAAGAAAAGAGGAAGATACATTTTTTTTAAAGGCAGGACAGTAGAGCACCAATGATCTTGACTCGTGGTCAGCAGAATATATCACCACTGCAAAGTACAAGCAAGGCCTGAACAGTGACATGATCTCACAGGAGGCAGAGGGAAAGAATATGAGCTGGTTTTCAGTGAAGGTAAAGAGGTTCATGATGATACAGGGACACTGCCAAATGTTAGAAATGCTTTCCAAATTGCCTTTTGAGGCTCATGACTCCATGATCAAATCAGTTTACCTGATCCTTTATAAAACCAAAACCAGAAATAATAGAAAAGGAAAGACCTTGTAAATATGGTGTAGTGAGGAGGATTTGTACTGAAACTGTGAGGGCCTAGGTAGAAGTACTTTTTCTTGAAGACATGTTACAGTATTTTTAAATGTAAAACATAACTTAAATAATTTGATGACCAGTGCATTCAACATGATATCTACAACCAATCACAGTGTTTGGCCACTCTGGAAATGAACATGTTAGATTTTAGTCATTTTAATGCATCATAAAAAAAAAAAAAGGTTCCAACTCTTCAGGTCTAGGCAAGAAAAAAAAAAGAGTACCACTAAGGATATTCTGTTTAATAATGCAGAAAAAGTATAATCCTTTGAGAAGAATTTCATTGAAGTGATTAAAATATACTTTCAAAGTTTAAGTTTCAGGATCAGTTATCTTCAGCCTTATAAAAAGCATTTAATTCTCAGCTACAGTACAAATGAGTTATACCTCATTATTACTTCAAGACCATCTGTTTTAAAATTAGACAAGAAGCAAGCCATGAAGGAAAATAAGTTTCATAATGGGCAGTGATTAGCATGAAGGTAGAAAGACAAATTTAATTAGTTCTATTTTGTAGTAGAAGAAACAATGGACATAACTCTTTTAGGGAAACAACCCTATCATTTCACCCTGTAAACTGAATGGCTTTTAAACTAAGGGTCAATTCTGATGCTTGAAATAACTTCTCTTGTATCAGTATGTCCTTACTTTCTACACAGCTTGAGAAACTGGTACAGTCTGAGAAAATCAAATTCACAAATTTTGATTCATAAAATAAAATTTGGAAATATTCCCAGAGGAAAAATTCAGGTGGCAATGATTTTTTTTAACAAGCTGAGAAAACTCCTAATTAAAAATGATCTTTGTTAAACATATCATAGAGATTTTATGCTTAATGTAAACACATAGATAATTACATTGTTGTCTGAAAGGATAAATAATTACTCATAGTTTGTTGAACTTTTAATTAGAAATTAATATTCTATGCTTATCAAATAAAAGAAATGTTAAATGTAAATAAGGCCTGGGTAATTGTTTTTCCTTCATCAGAACTTTCAAGAGATTAGTTTAGGCAATTTTTCCCAAATTGAATGTTTTTAACAACAGCACAAAATTCTGTTTCTCCTTCAGGATCGTAGACTCTCATCTTTTCTAGGGATAATCTTCTGTTTGTTGTGACATCAATTGGCCAGAATTATAGAGTGTGAAATATGATTGCTTTGTATCTCAGCACTTTAAAATAACTGTCGGTAAATACCACTCTGTCGGTGAAAAGTGGTCCAGGATTTCTGTCATTCTAAAATAACGTCATCATGATCAAGCCTTCTAAAGGGTACCTGCCTCTTGTATATAGGTTATTTCCCATTTCACCATAAGCCATTGAACTGAGAGGCAAGAAGAAGTATCTTAACATAAGACTCATGTAGCATATGATGAGCTTGCTCAGAAAAGAAGTCTGTGTCGTATTTACTACTTAAGTTTTAAATTTAATAATGATAAGTCTAATGTTGATTTTATTAGCCCAACTAAATATGAGCATTAATGTAATGGGAGTCCTTTTACCTGTTGCTATAATATTCAGTATGTTTTGAGGGCTATGTCTATATGAGAGTGAAGAAATTGGAACTAGAGTTTAAACTGAAAATTTAAGACTTAAATTTTGCACTTCAACCTGACTTCATTCATGACTGTTTTAAGATGCCTTTGGCTCTATCACATACACCAGTACTCATAGTGACTTTTAAGTAGGTGTTTTCATTGTTGAGCTTTTCAATAGAAATCTATCTATAGTGATGACATCAACTATAGATAGAACAAATAGAATATCACTTTCATAAAATAGTAGTTCAGACATTAAAAAAAGAATCCAAATTCCACTGTGGTCAGCAAGGACAGGAGAGAGATATAGTCTTACTCAAGCCAGCATGAATGAGTAAGAGTTTTATGCTATAAAGCAGAAGTAACTATGGATTTCAGGAGCACTGTTTGTACATTAAAATAGAAAAATGGCTATCAAACTAAACAAAGAACCATTGGACCTTTTGGCCACACAACAAAACTTATATTTTATTATTTCAATTTTGAGACATGGTCTCACTATCTAGCTTGTTCCTGCCTACTAATAACATTGTTAGGAATCCAATGGAAAATGCATATTTAGAGGCACTGTTATCTAAGTATGTTCTTTACCTGTCTGGTTCTTTCAAAGCTGTCTTTTCTGATTTTCTTTTCATTTACACTAAAAATCCAAAATATGTGAATGGAGCTGTTGGACTTTGAAATGTTCTAAGTAGAAAAACACTTGAAATTCTTATCATAATGGGAGACAGACTGTTTTATTTCCTACTTTTAGAGACTTCCGGGCATTTTGAAATTGATTTCAATGGAGTGGGACAATTTCATCAAATGGGTAGTGGGCAAAGGAAAATGCTCTTGTGTGTGTATAGTGCTTCCCAAGGGTTGGGAAGTAGAGACAAGGAATTCTGGGGCTTGCTAGATACCCAACCTAAGTAATTGGCGAACTCAAGGTTAGTGAGAGAATCTGTCTCAGATTAAATCATAAGGAAGAGCTGATGAGATGGCTCTGTGCATTAAGATGCTGCTACTTATGTCCATGCAAATGTAGGGAACAAAAAAAAATCTCCAGGAAGCTGTTCTCTAATGTTAACATGCTTACCCTGGCACTCAACATACCCTGCTTGTGCTATGCACATCATGCACATATAACAGCAATACCACCACCATCATCAATAACATCAGCGGCACTAATAACAGCAATAATAAAAATAATAAAGTTTTTAAAAGTTGTCCAACTTCAGAGGACATCTGAAGTTGATCACAGGTTCTCACAAGCATTTGCACACATGTGTATTCATACTTGTAAATATGTGCACCTACACACATAAATATACATAAACACACAATAAATAAAAAAAATGGCAGATGGAAAACATTCTTTTACCATTAAATAACACAGCAGTTACATCCAAAAAAAAGAAGCTTGATTTTTACTACAAATACACACAGCAATATTTTTATAATAATTTACATATACGTAGACTATTACTTACAAATTGTATGAGAACATATCCTTTGCACATCAGTAACAAATGACTGTGTATGTTTGTCTGTTCTTTGTTTTGTTTTGTTTTGTTCTGTTTTGTTTTTTGTTTTTCGAGACAGGATTTCTCTGTGTAGCTTTGCGCCTTTCCTGGAACTCACTCTGTAGCCTAGGCTGGCCTCGAACTCACAGAGATCCGCTTGCCTTTGCCTCCCGAGCGGTGGGATTAAAGGCATGCACGACCACCACCTGGCAATGTTTTTCATTTAAGAAGATCAGTGTGAGAAATAGTCTTGTAGTAATCATGATTTGTTTTTCCTGCTTCACAACATCTTTAACTTCCAACAAACAAAAATAACAAAATGATGTTTTGAATCAGTTTCAGGACATAAGGGACACTTTTTTCTTGAACTTTTTCTTAATTTGTTTTTACATTTTTGAAATATGAAGCAACCTCATCTTTTATTATTTCTCTTCTCTGTGTGTCCTGTCTCCCCCTTTCCCTCTTCTCCCTTTCTCCTTTGTATCCTCAGTCAATTCAAATTTGGACATTAGCTTGAGAAGCAGTCTCATTCTATGCAGTGGGAAAATACGTGGGGAATAGTCTTCTCAGGATCCTTCTTTTCTGAACACAATAAAAATGAGTTTTTCCTACATTTCAAACTGATTTACAATTCATTTACTTTCATATTCCTTAGAATTTCTCTAAAACTTGACAGCAGAAGCGATTTTCCCCCAACTATACAAAATAATTTTGAGATCTAAAAGACTTTGCTTAATACCAAAAATGCAATCAAATGTTTATGAAAATCATATTATCTTTTTCAATATCCCATGGAAATATTGCAAATAATAAAGAGTAATTGTGTCTTAAACATCTCTTTGATGATTAAAACTTTAATCAAGTCTGTTGACTAACTGTGGGACTTCTAAACTGAAATGAAGCTAGTGGGCATTTCACATGGTCACATGATACATAAAGCAAATTATTGAAAGTTCTGCTTCATTATCAAGGAAACATTGAATATAAATATTCATAAATTCCTTTTCTTTCTTTTGAGACAGAAATTATGCTTACTTGATTGTTATTACATTGGATGATTTTCATCTACAAAAATGTTTAAATTTCGTAATTTATTTTAGTGTTTAATCTCAGTATATACGTGACTGTGATGGAAAAATTATCAAACCCAGGGAAGGATGTCAGTACATGGGAAGGGGTGCATCCTGGAGTGTTTCAACTTTTGGAAGTTCTTTTATTCCTGACCAACTACAAAAACAGCAAAAGAAATCTTTTTGGACAACCTGAATCATGAGACTCACTATTGTGTAACTAAATTACTTATTGATTCTTGATTCTTCTCCCAAAACATATGTCTAAAACAGAGGCAAATAATTGTGAAGTCCAAGAAAAGTTTCCTGTTCACAGTACATACAGAGTAGAGCAAGAATGACTTCACATAGAGTTGAAAGGATTAGAAGAGTTACTTCTACCCAAATTTCACAGAACTAGTGGCCCAAAGACAGACTGAACTGAGTAAGAAGTTAGCAATCCAAAGTAAATCCTAATCTGTGTTAACAAACTAAATAATTTGACAGTCAAGGATAATTACAACAATTCCTACTGACGTTAATTTATAAATAATAATTTGTGAACAGCACTGGAAATCTCTACTCAGATTTGTGAGATGCTGCAGCCATGACCTCACCGTGAAAATTGCCAAAATGTGACCTGAACAAGGATGATAGCAGTGGACCGGCCAAACTGGACAGTGGAAATCCCCCAAGGCCTCATCCTAACACAAAAATTACCGGCAACTAAGAAAAGCTGGGAGTGGGAGAGATGGTCTTCCCCAGGGAAGAACACAGCAGTCAATTGTCCAATGTCAAACCATGAGTCCTGAAAATCTATTTCATGGTAATATTATGCAGACTGAGCAAATTAGATTTAAGAATATATATGTTTGTAGGTACACATATATACATGCAATAATGATTAGTGGGGGGGAAAAGGGCCATTAATTTGATGGAGAATTGAGAGGGGCATATAGAAGAGTTTGGAGAGAGGAAAGGAGAGGAAGAAATGTTGTAGTTAAAGTTATAATCTCAAAAGAAATGCTTTCATAAAGAAAACTGTGAGCTAACTTTTTTAAATTTCTAGAAAATTATAATCTCTTGCACTAAGTCCTTAAACTATAAAAAAGAATCCATGAAGATCTTTGATTTCTATTCTTATTTCCATGATTCATTGTTGAAGAAGAACCTGTTATAAAATGCCTTAGGTATCCCCCTTATAACATCATTTTTATAAGTTTATAGATTTGGTGGACAAAAATAAAATGAAGTTTTATGTCATACTGATAGTTTCAAACTTCTAATCATCTTGTAATAGAAAGGGGGACATTCTGTAGTAACTATGTTAATGTTCATACTGCAGAGCGGGTCTGTGACATAGTTCTGCTGCTCTTCTCTCTCCCGTTACTCCTGAAGTCTGCCTCCTACTCTTTTCTAACCTACTTGCATAAAAACTATGAGCTGGAACTTCTTTTAAAATGATCCTCTTTGGATGCCTGAACAGAGAAAAGAATGTTAGTCATCTGGAGAGAAAAAAAAAAACCGCAATCATTTTTAGGTACCAACTAGAAAAAAGCCTAGAGGTCCTCTATACTAAGATGAAACAAAAACTGTATCAAGGCATGCTAAACCACTCAGTATTTGGCTGAACATTTGAAAATTAGTTAGGAACAAGTATAGGCTATTTATAATCTGTACATAAACTCTAAACTCTGTTTCATTAAAATTACATCTAATGATGTGAACATCTTTACAAATTTGAAGAGTTATCTCCAGAGTAGGTCGGATCCTAAATGCCTGAGAATTTAGTTTGGTGGAATACTTACTTCAGTCACAGCCTCATCCTGTCACCACATGGGCAAACTCTGCTTTATTTTGTCTTTCTTTTCTTTGTTCTTTTGCCATTTTATTTTTCATTCATTTACTACAAGGGAGGTGTTTTGTTTAGGAAAAAATATTAAATACTGATGGAGCACTTAAATTTCATTACATTGTTTCTATTTCTATGTTTCTACACCATTTTAAAATACATTTCTAAATTTAATTATGCATTTATAGAAACATGTGCTTAAAAAGTAATGAAAAACATATTAACCAATTAGAAGAACACTATCACAATTTACATTTGAGGTGTTAATTTTGGATGTATGGGCAATTATATCTCTGTATTTACTAATCTCAATGTATACATCAAGAAAGCATTGCCTTGTTATTATAAGTAGTTCTTTTGAGAACTACAAAAGGTGGTGTCTTCAGATAAGAATTATCCGTGTTATTTTTATTATTTTTTTACAAAAATAAAAATTTATATGGCTTTGTGAAAAATGCAAAAACTCTACTATTTTAGTTCTGACAAAAATATTAGTTTCATTTGACTTTTTTTTTAACAATTTTCAAGGATGCTAAGAACACAAATTACTTTACAGAGTGTTCCAAAATTCAAAATATTAAATTCTAATAGCAAGTAGCAAAAGTATGATATATGCAGCAAGTAGAGATTCATTAGCATTTGTTTTTGTTTTGGTTGAGATATTAATAAAATTTTCTATATCACTGGATGAGAAAAATAATGCTATCCAATAATTTCATGTACTTAGTTTCTCCAATTTTTTTCATGTAAAGATGTTCTCTCAGAAATCTCATGAGTACAATTCTGATACAATTGCCTTTATTTCTTTGTTTCTTTTTCTGAAGAGATAGAGAGAAAACAAAGAGCTTACTATTCTCTACTAACGCACTGCAATAATTCACCCTGATCACCAAAATATATGTGCCAGCCAGTTTCTCTCTACCAGGAACATAAGTCCTTCCAGGGACATCAACAAAGAAACCTGTTATTCACTTCAATTCTGACTCCATGTAGCTGGAGATAGTGTCAAATCCCACAGTAGGAAGGTTCAATCCCAGAAAACTGCTACTATGTCTTAGACCAATTACACATAGCTGACTGTAAACCATCCTTCTGATCAACACACTATGAAGCAGAATTGCCATGACTCCCTCCCTGGCTTCAATTAATTTGCTAGAATGCCTCAGAAAAGCACTCAACTTCTCTCTTTGTTACAAAGGTTATTGCAAAGAGTACAGATGAAGAACTAACTAAATAAAGAGATGATGCCTGGGAGAAAGTGTAGGAGAAAAAGACAAACTGGAGTCCCTCAATTTTGGAAAAAAAAAAAAAACTTCCCTGTTTTCTTATTTATTTATGTATATATTTATTATTTATTGTTAGTCCTTGTATAATTTCATACATGTTTATAATGTATTCTATGTGTCCACTCTTATCTCTTTCTTATCTCTTATCTCGCTCTCATCTCTATTAACTCTCCTTTATTCCTACCAATCCTTTTTCTAGATTTATATTTTCTTTTTGTTTTGTGACCCATTTTCTTTGATCAGTGCTTTGTGTGCAAGACAGGATTAGAACTATCCATTGCATCCTGGGAGTATCATCAGTTGGAATGCAATTAAAGGCAATGACTACTTTTTCCATGAATCTAACAATAGCAAACAGTTCAGCAGCAAGGGGTAAGGAACCCCAGAGCGTCTCTTTCATTTTACCCTGGCCGTAGTGAGTCCATTCCTGTGTGATCCCACGCAGGTGTCTGCAGCTGCTGTGTGCCTTTGATTATAACGGATGTGTCTTGCCCAGAAGATGCCATTTGGTAACCCTTCTCCCGTTTTGTTTCTTACACTCCTCCTGCCCAGTCTTTTGGAACGTTACCTGAGCTTTGTTTTGGACTGAGCATTCATCCATCACTTTTTCTTGGCATCTTGTGCACTCTCCGCATCCACTGTCATTCACTGGAACGAAGCTTCTATGGTTCAGGCTGAGAGTAACATTTCTCTATGCATATAAATATAAGTATTTTGAAAGCAAATTGACGGCAAGTCAATTTAGTTAACTAACAGTATCCAGTTACCTTCTAGAGCACTGGTTCTCAATCTGTTTGTCTTAACCCTGTTAGTGGTTGTGTATCAGATATTCTGCATATCAGATGTCTAAATTATGATTCATAACAGTAGCAAAATTACATTTATGTAGTAAAAACAAAATGAGGAACTGAAAAAAAAAAAAAGGGCCGGGTGGTGGTGGCACACGCCTTTGATCCCAGCACTCGGGAGGCAGAGGCAGGCGGATCTCTGAGTTCGAGGCCAGCCTGGTCTACAGAGTGAGTTCCAGGAAACCCTGTCTCGAAAAACCAAAAAAAAAAAAAAAAAAAATGAGGAACTGTACTAAAGGGTCCTAGCATTAGGAAGGTTGAGAACCAATGTTCTAGAGCCTATGTATGATAGCCACCTACCATATGGTTATGACCATATTTACACTATAAGGCATGGATTCCTTCCTATGGAGCAGGCCTTAAAATCTATCAATGAGCAATGTTTACTCTCATAACAGTTGCACCACAGCTCCATACAAGGGAAGATTTGTGTCATAGTTTATAGAACTCACAGCTGGGAAAGACTGCAGATGACTTTTTTCCCCCAGCACCCTGCATACACACCTCTTTTGCAGGTTAGGTTTCAGGGAAGAAGCTTCCATGTTAGTTCCAGATTGATATCTCCATAGCGTACAAACAAAGTGGGTGTGTTTCAGGTGGGTTTGGGGGGCTTCAGCAAAAAGTCTTAACATCTGATTCTGGAGGACAGCCAAACAGATAAATGCCAGATGCCTCCATTGATTTTGGGGAGGTCTCTTGAAGTTACCCTATCAACAACTTGAAAGGGGGTATCCTGCCCATGGCAATAATGTTTTGGGTTGCTAACTCATGGATTCTACGAGAAGTTTTTCCACCTATGAATTTTCCACCAGACACCATGTCTTTGAATTTTCATGGAGGCTGCATTACATCAGCCTGACTTGTTCATATCATTAGACAGTTCCAGCTCAACCTCTGTCTCATCATAGAAGTTCAGAAGTAAAATAGAAGGTTTTAGTTCTGTAACTAAGTAGCCCCTTCTGAGACTCTCCAGGAGCCCATGGAGACAATCTCTTTATAGCATCTTATAGGTGTATCTCATTAGAAAGAAAGGCACCTTCATTTATACAAATAGTCACAATGGATTTAGAGACTGGTGTCATTATCAGAATCTGGTGTCATTATTTCATGTAAAGTAGATATCATAGTCATAGATTTCAGTGATGAAGAGCTGTCATATGGTGTCTGACTATATTTTGTAAAGATAAAAATATTATATGTGTGTGCGTGTGTATGAGTGTGTGTGTGTGTGTGTGTGTGTGTGTGTGTGTGTGTGTGTGTGTGTGTGTGTTTCGAACAACAGTGTGTAGAGGGACAACTTTCAAGACTTGCTGTCTTTCGACCACGCTTTTCAGGCATGGAATTTGGATTGTCAGCATTGTACAGCAAGTGCTCTTCCATCTCCCTGGTCCTCTTAATCCATTTTGCTAAAGAAATACTTTAGAAATACTAGACAAATTCTTCAGAAGAGTAGGAAAAGTGGTAGAGATAAGAGAGTGAAGGGTAGCTTCAAGAAGTGCCATGCCACCATGGCGGGCCCATATTATAAAATGCTGAGGTAAATCAAAGGAGAAACTGTCTCAAAAGTCCAAAGAAAGTAGTTCATTAATAAATGTTAGCCATTGACAGCAGCATCTGGAGTCAGAACTGACCTAAGCAGGACACCAGAAGTGAGAGCTACAGCAACTCAATAAATTTGTTCCTTAATACATATCTGATTAATTACATAGAAAAGAATTAAACTATATTTATCTTCCCTCTAACTCTTCTGAGTTAACCCTTCATGACTCTTTGGTACCTTATAAAAGCTAACACATAGACATAAAAAAAAGGTGTCGATATAAATTGTTTAATTTTGTTCACAGATCATTCAACATTTTTTTTTCTCTCTACATGCATGCTGTATCCAATAGGCCAGAGCCTGTTTTGTGGACAAAGGATGGTGCAGAATTACCAGATCCTGATCGAATGGTCGTGAGTGGTAGGGAACTCAACATTCTTTTCCTGAACAAAACAGACAATGGCACGTATCGATGCGAAGCCACAAACACCATCGGCCAAAGCAGCGCAGAATATGTCCTCATTGTACATGGTGAGTTCTTTTGGGAAATAGTACATGTGAATGGGGGAAAACCATGGAAAACGGTTAAAATTTGTCAACATTGTTAGAAAAATAAGTAAAATCAGTCTGCTTTTTCTTTCAGAAGAACTTCTCATGAGTACAAATATCTCTAAGAGAGACATTTAATATGTGTCAGTTTGACTAATAAGAAAAAAAATTAAAGCATATATGAAAAATAAAATTATTTTATGAAAAGCCTATTACAAGTAATTTAATTTGCTATTTGGTAGTAATTTGTAAATTATATTAGTTATATCTTTAAATATACCATAAATAATTTTTAGTTATAATCCAAAGCACTGAAAAACATTTCTCTGTAGCTAACTTCATTGTATTATATTAAAATGTGCTTTCTAAACATTGAATTGCACCACACAAAATATAATACCATGCCATTGGAGTGTAGTAAAGGCAAAAGCCATTGGAGTGTAGTAAAGGCAAAAGTTCGCAATTGTAATGTTTAATTTCTTATGAGTCATAATTTGAAATTATTTTCTCTTGTCTGAACTTAATCCAAAATTGGTTTGAATGAGAAAGCGGGCAGACATGGACATGAGTAAAGAAAATGACAGTTTTACTCAAGTTCCACACATCACGGCTTCTTCATAAGGTAGCTTTCATAAGGAAACACCTTCTTCTAACATGCATAAACACAGTTAGCTTCCTTTATATAACAGCTTCTGGCAGTTTCTCGTGTATGCCAGAATGTATTTTTGTGAATCTCCAAGAGAAAGATGAAATTTATTCATACCAGGAGATGAAATATTTTCCTCACATATTTCACCACGACAACTTTTTTTCTGAGCATACTATTTTATCCTATGTAATTTTACCAAATAATGAGCTGCAATTGTATACAGTAATAAATTCAGTGGATTTCAAGAATCACGGAAAGAATGTGTCTACTGTCTTTCATCTGAATCAAAGTGTAAACTACTGCTAGAAATATGGATGAGTCAAATAGCTTTCAGTAAAAATATTTGAGGGATTAAGTCTAATTTTTTGAGAGAGATTTAATATTCTGGAAAAAAGAAAAAAACCTTGTTTTGTTCTATTTCGAGGTATTCAGTTGTTATACAATTAGAATGAAGAAAATGATATAAATATAGCTCTATTTTCCAAACTGTTGTAGTATAAAATCTCTCTTCTTAACATTATCTTGCTAGCTGGGCAGTAGTGGCCCACATCTTTAATCCCAGCACTTGGGAGGCAGAGGCAGAAGGATCTCTGTGAGTTCAAGGCCAGCCTGGTCTACAGAGCAAGTTCTAGGACAGGCTCCAAAGCTACATAGAGAAACTCTGTCTCGAAAACAAACAAACAAACAACCCATTATCTTACTATACTAAACAGTGAAGACACAGAGTGTATAGATTTTTCACAAATAATATACCAGAAATTATAGAAGTCTATGTTTCATTTCTAATATGTTGTGGAAAATCAACTTTGGGAGAGATCACTCATAAAATTGGGATAATTAGGCTGGTATTACATGTGGTAAACTCATGTAGGTGAGCACGCCACCTTCATTGCCAGACATAGTATAAAAACTACCACTTTAATCACAAAACTTCCTCAGAACTTAAGAGCTGGGTTCCAAGGGTATGTATCTGTGTACAGTACATGCTCTCACCTTAAGTCTGGTATATATATACTTAAGTTAACATTGACAGCAGCATCTGGATTCAGAACTGACCTAAGCAGGACACCAGAAGTGAGAGCTACAGCAACTCAATAAATTTGCATATATATATATGGTGGTATTGTGTTCTCCAAAATATTATGCATGCTAATAAATTTATCTGGGGTCAGAGAACAGGACAGCCACAATATTAAACATAGAAGATAGGCAGTGGTAGCACACGCCTTTAATCCTAGCATTCCAGAGCAGAAATCCCTCTGGATCTCTGTGAGTTCAAGGCCACATTGGAAACAGCCAGGCATGGAGACATATGCCTTTAATCCCAAGAAGTGAGCCTTTAATCCCAGGAAGTGATGGCAGATAGCAGAAAGTTATATAAGGCGTGAAGACCAGGAACTAGAAGCATTTGGCTGGTTAAGCTTCTAGGCCTTTGAGCATCAGTTCAGCTGAGATTCATTCTGGATGAGAACTCAGAGGCCTCCAGTCTGAGGAAACAAACAGGATCAGCTGAGGAAGTGGCAAGGTGAGGTAGTTGTGGCTTGTTCTGCTTCTCTGATCTTCCAGCATTCACCCCAACAACTGGCCTCAGGCTTGATTTTATTAATAAGACCTCTAAGGATCATGATATATATATATATATACATAATGTTTTGTTTAATTTTCTGAGTGCTACTCTCAAATAGGTAGGCATTCCACCTGCGTGTTGTGTAGCATGACACATTGTGTTGACAGCAATGTGCCTTAATACTATGGAGACTTCAAAGAGAAGTGACTGAGAAGTAATATGCCCAGATACGTCACCTTCTTCTTTTCAGGAATTCAAATAGGGGAAAGTTCATGCTATCTCAGTGTTTACAAGCTGGCAACAGTATGATTTTGCCAATAGCCAGGCTACCTTTAAGCTGTTGGCAGTGGACATATTTCTGCTAAATACTTTGCTAAGCACTTTTTTAAGAAGTCATTTTTGGCTTTGCGTTTGAACTCCAATTCATCAAAAGCACCCCATAGATTAATGCTTTTCATGCTGCTCCATAAATGCTGTGAAGTTCCTCGGTAGTTTACCTAGTATTATTGACACAAGTAATGAGAGGCTCTGGGAAACAGTGCAATGATATTGCACTGTGTTTAGAGGGAGCTCCAATTGGGTTCATTACAAAACAGAGGGTGCTTTTTCCCCTTTGCACACTAGGTATAATGTTTCACTAGTCACTGGTTGTATAAACAGAAAAGCTACACTCTTCTGTTAATGGTTCGGCTGTTTCAAAACCCTTCTCCATGATAAAAATTCGAGTGGCATTTTGATCTATAATGAATGCTACATGTGGTAATTTGTTATATTTTACACCAAGGTTGATTTTTTTATATCAGCTGTGATGATTTAATGTAGCTCTAGTACAGAAGGGTTTTTATGACTGAATCTACCACAGTTGCCTGCGTTTTTTCATTTCCAATGGGATGGAGGCTGAAACACTTGCCTGTAAAATCACCAACAACACAGATGTCAGGCTCTGGTTATATTTTGTCCTGTGGATACCAATGGTAGTGGATGTTGGAGTTTTATGGCATTTAATTGGTATAAGCCCTGATGTTTTGGGTTATGCACACTGAATGTTTTCTTCAACTCCTCTCTCCCATTGTACCTTTGAAATTTTTGTCTGTAAAACTACAGATGGTGGCTTAAACTGCTGGTTTAAAACTTGCCTTCAATGAAAGCTTTACTGAAAGTCAGTATATAAGAACTCTAAGAGGAATCAATACACTTATAAAATCTGTGCTCTGTTAAGGTTACACTATGGGAGACAGTAACACTTTTCATTAATAAGCTCAGTAATGGAAAAATTAGTCTATTAAGTTAATAGCTAGAATTAGTTATCCTGTTCAATTACTATGAACATCATAGTTCCATATATTTTAGTCTTTATAAAAATGTAAAAGATTCTCTGTTATCATTATCATCCATTTTTTAGAAATCAATATATGTAAATTTAACAGATTATAGTATTTTGTTCCATTTGTCTTTGTATTTTGATAAATCTGACCAAAATAGCAATTCATTTATTCATCAATAATTTGGTATATATATTCTGACTATAATGATAATATAAATTGCATTCAATACAATGATAGTTTAATAAGGTCAAGAAGAAATTACATCAAATAATCAATAAAAATAGTGAAGAATTAAAGAAAGATGGCCATGTAGATATACACAGTCTCTAAGGGTGCAGAGCAAATATCAAAATTTAAAAAGTAAATGCAACATTAGAGTTCCAGATTAGTCTTAAATAAATGGCATACATAAAAATGGAAGTATTTAAAATACTATCAGTTACACAGATGTGCCCTGAATTGGACTAGCCTTCTTGTATATCACTATTAGTCTGAATAGATGAAGGGCAGATTCAACACCAGTGCTTACTGAACAATCACATAGTAATGTTTTCTCTCCAAATCCTTCTAAAATGCGGTATACAGATTATTAATTCAGCAAACATTCGAGACAGGGTTTCTCTGTGCAGCTTTGCGCCTTTCCTGGATCTCGCTCTGTAGCCCAGACTGGCCTGGAACTCACAAAGATCCGCCTGCCTCTGCCTCCCAAGTGTTGGGATTAAAGGCGTGTGCCACCACCGCCCGGCAAGAAAAATTTAAATTCTTGCTAACAAAGAGTTCTAGAAAAATTCTTGCCACAGTGTAAAAGCTAATGACATGTTGAGTGACATAAGTTCACCAAACCGCCTTCTTTCTCTACGAAAACATCCATGTTGAAGAAGCTACATACATTTTTCTTCCCAAGCAATGAGTACCCAGATCAGCCTCCAACTGCTGAAGGCATCAAAACAGAGAGCTATGGCAACAGAGAGTTACTGGTAGCCTCAGCCTAGTTCATTTTATAGTTGAAAGCAATTAAAATATTTCATATTTATATTTCTCATCATCCGATTAAAATATTGCTCTTTTGGGAGGAGATGGAGGGTGAGACGGCTTCCCAAATAAAAGACCTTCTTGCCAAGACTGAAGATTTGGGTTTGTTATTGGAACTCACGTGGTAGAAGGAGAAAATCTATTCCCAATAGTTTCCTTCTTATCGCTACGCCTTGGCCTAGTACATGCCTGTCTTGCTAAATAAATAAATAAATAAATAAATAAATAAAACAGAAATTTTGAAGTCTATATTCTTGAAAACATCACAACTATATGAAATGTGAAGGTTTTGAGACATAATATATATGAACAGTGATAAGTCCAAATGTTCCCAAATCTTAATATAGTTCCTTCTTGAATTTATCAGTGTATTTTAATCAACTCATATTAGAGTTATAACTCCTGCACCAAATATACAAAGACACACATATGATACTTGAGAGTACACAAAGAACATACAACTTACATACGCATATACACGTATAGGTACGTGTGTGTGCATATGAGAGAGAGAGCAGAAAAAGTGAACTTACTAAATAATAACATAGGAATTTTTTCTTCCAACTCTTTTTTAAAACACGGTACACAAAATATTAATTCAGCAGACATTCCTAAAGAACAAGAAAATTCTAGCATCAATGCCCTTCCTGAGATTTGTAAGGAAATCCTGCAAGGTAGACAGAGAAAATGACCAGCTGTTTCTTCTATAAATAGCTTCAGAATTTGGGCAGGTACACAATGTAAGCCAACATCGCGGGCATTGATATTATAACTTCAATAGAGAAAACAGGATATATGGTAATGGGCACACATATTACAGAAAGTTCCCACATTATTCCTCTTGCTTATCCACATTTACCCTTTGTATCAAAGCAACACTTTCATGTGAGGTAAAATTATTTTACCGTTGTTTAACTTATTTTACTGGGTCTTTATTTTTCTCCTATAAATAAGATTTTAAAACTTGATCACTTCACTATCTCAACTTATACTGTGCTACTTTTGAATGAAATTAGACTATATAATTTTCCATGTTTTAAATTTATTATATATAGATTCTTTTCTAAGATATTTAATCTTTACAACCATATAAAACATTCAAAATTCTCTACAACTATTATTTTGATAGCATGGATTAAAATAGAATTGCAATTTGCTTCTATTTTTATTCTCCCAATCAAGTATCACAGTTGTTGATTTAATAGCTCTGAAATATCACTGTGCATTTTTAGTTTATTTGTTTCTTCAGGTGTTTATTGATATAAGTAGTGATAAAAATGGCACTGCCATTGTTTGTTTGAAAGATAATTACTTTATTAGTAACACATTTAAATAACACACATACATATAATATGTGATCCATCATGTTTATTGTTAGTTAGTATGAACCATTATAAAAGTAGTTTAATATTTTACAAAATTAACAGTAACGTAATATCTCTACTATAAATGTCTATGTGTTTTAGTCTAGTGAAATGTATCAAGCTACTAAATGTGCCTTTCCAGCTTTAAGAGTCAGTTACAATTGCTACTTTCACTCATATTTATTGTTAATAATAAATGTCAATAATGCCCCAAGACAAAAATGCTGTATACATATATTGCAAAACATCACATCAAAGCCAAACTTATGAGCTGTGTATCTCACTGTACCTCTTCAGACTGTGGGGGAGGCAGTAATTTTCCCCCTGGATGCTGGGTACTGAAAGCAAATGACTTGCTTGACATGGTAGGAAAGCAGATTGAGGCAGGGAAATAAACTTATTTCACTGTAAGAAACACTTCTGGTGTATCACTGCTTTTAACTATTTAGCTGATGTACAGAAAATAAATACCAATTTTAAGTTTGTTGTTACTTGATAAATTTAACAAAATAACACATGTATGGTTGAATGATGCAATTTATTTTTAAATAGATTGATCATCTCATAATTTTATATCTTAACTTTTCTATTAAACTGTTGCCATAGAGCTAAACAAATGTTGTTATGAAGTGTGTATACCTATTATGGAAGTATAAATTTTATACTTCATATCAAGAATAACAGTGATTTGTAGGTAAATGAGTACTCTTAGTACAATAAAAAGAAAAAGGGTTTTCTGATTGTCATAGTAGCTAGGCTAAAAGTTGATAGCCTATTTTGACACAGAGTTACAATATCCAGAAAGAAAATATTTAGAGATACTGGAAGATTATGTATTTATTTATTTACATTCTTAGTTGTATTCCTAGATAACACGATTCTTATGGATCCTGATGGCACTGAGAGAGTAAATTGTTTGTAGAGTAGGGAAGAGAAGACTGGCTAGTGAACAGATGTACAGCCTAGAAACATAAAAGAGGGATTCAACTGAAATCTGTTCCCTCATATAAAAACAGACCTAACCAGCTGGTAAATTAATTGTGTGTGCTAATAATGAGCATGTTTCCAGGAGAAGCTTTCTTTAGAAACATAAATGAAAAATACATGGTATAGAATGAAAATGATAGCAAAGACACTCCTATTCAACAAGGAACTTTGGGCTAATAATGGAGAGCCCTTGGCTGCTGATCTCAGCAAGGCTGGTGGAGATCTTCCTACACAGTCACTGGATGCATGATCCTTTAAAGAGTCTCTTTAATCTCTGAGATAACACCTCACTCTAGACATGAAAATGTAGACAGAGCTCTGATGCCTGTAGGACAGGCATGCCTCTGTTTTAATAAGCTGCCAAACTCTGCAGAGACAAGTGGAGATGAGAGTACTGTGTGTGTTTTATAACTCATTTAAAAGTGTGTGTGTGTAGCAAAAATTAAAGAAAAAGAGGCCATGAATTTGCAAAAGAGCAAGGTGAGAAATAAATGGGAGTGTGTGAAAGGAGAAAAAGAAGTGGTGAATGAAGTTATAATCTCAAAAAGATTTTTAAATGTGTATTTTAAAAGATGGCTTTTTTATATGGTTCAGTGACAGGGCACTTGCCAAGCATGTACTAGGCTCTGGAATCAATCTCCAGTACCACAAAGAACAAAACAAAGAAAAAGAAAAAGAAATTATACACA